>JABASI010004941.1:0-13148 GCA_019776505.1 Tomocerus nigrus | reverse complement strand
TCCTGTTCTGTGGAAAAGAAGATGTTGTGATGGTCTGACATCATCTGTATCCCCAGTATCAGTATCAGTTGTATACTCCGCATCCTCAGTTTAATCAAGCCTCCACCTCCTCCGCGTCTCCACAGCTTTGAAGGATTTCCTTGCGAAGAGACTCCCACCGCCAATTCCTACGGACATGATGGGTGAAGTTGAAAGGGTAAGGAAGGGAAATTGCCTATCTAATATTAATAGCTCAATTTCTATTGGAGAGATGTGTAAATATTTGATTTTTTTGAACACCTTTTAGGTTGCTCTGATCTCTGACCGCTCTCTGCGGTTGTTGGAGTTAAAGCAATTTCTTTTGCATTTGCCACCACCTAATTTTGCAGTGCTGCGTATCGTATTTTCGCATTTGGTTCGAGTTTCAGAGCGATCAAGAGTGAATGCTATGGATTCGAAGAATCTTGCAATCTGTTGGTGGCCGACTCTGCTCCCATTCAGTTTCGCTGACATGCTTCGATTCGAGCAAATGAGGCCGCACTTAGAAGATCTCGTACAGACAATGATTGACCAGTACCCATTTCCTGTTCTGTGGAAAAGAAGATGTTGTGATGGTCTGACATCATCTGTATCCCCAGTATCAGTATCAGTTGTATACTCCGCATCCTCAGTTTAATCAAGCCTCCACCTCCTCCGCGTCTCACTCCTCACCGCAGCATGCTCAGACGTCTCGTCAACAACAGTATGACCTGCAGAGACAATCTTTGGAGGTCCCTGCACATTATTATTATTACTATAATTATTATGCTGGGGAAAATACTGGTAACAGTGCAGCTAGCGCCGGATTCCGACGCTCTTGCTAGTTGTTTTTATTGCACTATGCACGAAAAGGTTTTTTAGACGGAAATATTTTATTTATTAAGCTAGCTTTTTGAACTAAAAACTAAATTAATGTCATTAGAAATGGAAATTTTCCGTTTTAAGTCTGTTATTATAGGGAGAATAGTGACCAGTAAAAGAAAATAGAGTTCTTTTTGTTCAGTTGTTAATTTTAAACTTAGTTGACATATTTAAAGAAATATTATTATGAAAAGAAACACAGTTAATAAATTCGAACGTTTATCGATATTTGAAATATCGGCTTGCTTCAAGAGCTAACTCCTCTCTAGTGACCTAATTGTAATAATGATTACAGAAATCTATCTATATATACTCTTAGATATACTTACACTATTCCTAAACCTTTATCTGAAAACCGGTTATTTACAATTGTATCTTCGTAACGTATTCATTCGTCGGAAGTGTTGTGGTGAAATTGCAACATAAAGAACTCGAATATATAACTCTCTAACCAATACTACTATTACAATAAATTATGTAGTCTTGTCTTGATTGATATAGTGTAGCTATAGAACAAAGTTGCATCTCTTGTTGCGGAAAAAATGGTTTTAGAGATACATATTTATTTTACTTTAGCAGTTAGCAATACTTGATGACTGTTCTATTCTAAATTGTTTTGTTTTTTGTAAGTTGACTTTGTTTCTTGTGTGATGTTGTATATGCGTACCTAATACCAACTAACAAATTGAAATTACAATGATTATTACTTTATAAAAATGGATTAGTCTATCATTACACTCATATTCTAATAGCGTTAATGAATGCTGTTGAAAAAAACCACACGCAGGTATTGTATGTTCAAGATTGAAATGTATCTAGGGTTGACAAACAATCTTAGATATATTTAATACATGTACCTTGATATATAGAGTAAGATCATTTACTCTCATATGCAAGATTGAGCGCATAATAATGGAATATGAAACGGTAATCCTTGTTCGGATTCACAAGTAGCTACTAAATGTTCAGACACTTCTGTCTATATATTTAGATTAATAAGTAACTACTATAATTACTCAGCGAGGAAAAGTCATCGATGAGAAACATTGATCTTAAATTATGCGAAAGAAGATTTTTATTTCGGAAATCTAATATTTCGCACGGATGTGGTGAATAAAATGTAATATTTTGAGTTTAATTTTCGAGTCATGATATATTTAGTTTGTTCACTAGAAGAAGAATCTGTAGATGTCCAGTTCTGCTGAATGGTGAATATGAAAAGGAAATGATGGAATATTATTATTAGGTAATTGTAAGATTTTTAGACGCAATGATTATAATAATGTAAAGAATGTCTTGTACCTACCTACCTACCTACTTGTTTTATGATATTTAGATTTTAGGAGTTTAGGAGTTTAGTTTTAATACGGAAATTGAATTGAAGCTATAAGTAAAATAATATTCACAAGAGAGACTGAGTGTTCTATACAGCACCGATTTATATTATGGAATCAATAGTAATGTTTATGTTTTTTGGAGTTTAGAGTATTTGTGCTTTTTTACACGGAATTCTATACACTGCTCACTACCGTGCTGGCATACTAATCCATAGTATGCTGACTTGGTAAAGTTTTTTTGAGATTTATTGCAAACTAGGCTGTACTGCAACTACAGAGAGATATTGAAGGAGAGAATTTTGTATACATTGTTTCTGTAATATTTATGCTATATTTGTAAAAGTGAACATATACTTACTACTGTAGGAAAATGGAAATGAAGGATTGTTGTTGACAGAGTGGCAGTATTGAAAAATGTAAAGAATAGACTGGGAATTGCTGTTCTTCGGCAAGTCATAACCATTAAAAAACATACTATCACTACTAACTAACTAACTACTATGAAGCAGTTAGAGAATAATTGCAGTTATTGGTCTTCTGAAAAATTTCATGGTCTTAAAACGTATGTCTTAAAAATAAAAGGGCTTATAGGTAAGGTGGCTCTGACTTACATGAATTTTTCGTGTAAGCTGTCAAGTTTTACTCAACTACTAATACATTTCTTTACTAGTAAATGTGTCAACTGTGTGCAGTTGCAGTTTTAGAGGGAATTGATATGATTTAGTCATAAATCACGTTTATATTATAAATAGCTAGGGATTTAAGTAGTTATATGAATGTAAGGGCGTAAGTTTTACGATTTTACGAAATTCCATGGAGTTGTGAATCTTGTGAGAAGTGAATGAAGTTTGCACAAAAATCAAATTTATACATTACTTATTATACTACTTGTACATTCAGAAAGGATAATATTTGATGAGGATTAGTTTTGAATTTTCGTATGTGTTGCCTAATGAAATATTTAGCTAGGCAATTTCCTATACATTATTATAGTAGAACTTTGTGGATTCTTCTATTCTAAATTGTACAGTCATTATGCGGTTTTTGAAATTATTTTGGTAATTTTTATGCTTGATTTGTGCATATACATAAAATACACGTACACTTTTAGCCTGTGACTTGAAGCAAACTGATAATACTGTAATAATAATAAGAGAAGATTACTTATAAAACATTTACCTTATTAAGCTCATCGTGAAAATGATTATAAATGTACTTTAGATAATTTTGTGATTCTTTGTACTAATCAAGGTTGGTATTTGTAAGTGAAGACCCGAGCTCATTCATATACATAGAAGACATTTGTTACCACAATTTTACGCTCTGTAGATTAACGTATAAAGATTCACATGGACACATGCAATTTACTGATGGCGGTAACTTGGTGTCTTTGTGAGTCTCATATTTTCTTTATAGTAAAATGTTTCGCATTTGTTGTAGGAGTATATTGTATGTCACAAAAAAGGAGGTTTGCTAATCTTTTTTACGCTCGCACGTTCTGTGTGTGGAAAAACTTGCGTTTTTTTGCTCGTTTTTACGTTTGAATACGTTTTTATAATAGTGAGTTGCTACGGCTTAAGTTTAGAGAGTAGAGAAAAAGGTCAGAAGAGTACATAGTAAACATACATTACCTATTGTAACTATTGTGAAGTTATATATAGACACATGTAACGTTACGAATGTGTAATAATTGTAAAATATTCCTGATAGATTGTAAACATTCGCGCATATTGTGCAATAGTGTAAATAGAAGATCTAGTAAAGAACAAGTGTTAAAGCCACATGTAAATAATATGAATAAGGAATCACGAAAATAATAATTGTACATGTACTTGTTATAATCATAGTTTGATAATACATATACATAGTCAAGTTGGGCACATAATATAATAATAAGACCAAACGAAATTTTATTTAGTTAAATAATAATTAGCCTTCATTCGCCATTATTTATATCTCATGTTCAGTTCGAAAAGATAATAATATTTTAGTGATTTCCTTTTGTTTGTTCCTGTGTAAATTGTGTAGACACATCCTTTTCAAATAGTTAACGGGAAAATCATTAGTTGTCCTCCTAACTGAAGCGATCAAATGAAAGTATTACTCATAATATGAACGTAGTAAAAATATTATACACTAAGAAAAAATTACAGAACTTAGCCTAGTGTATAAATAAATGTGTGGAGCACAATCTGCTATGTTCTTGTAATTTGAATTTTTGTACATCACACTCTTACACCGTAAATTATCCTTATAAAGTTTCTAATCTGAGAGTAGCTAACAATGTAAAAATGCTACTGGTATTTGTCATCCATTTGACAATTGAAGGTTGTTATGTAGTAAATTGGCACTACAAGTAGATCTAATCCTAAATATTATCAGTTAAAATACTCTAATAATGTGTAATAATATGATTTATCATTTTATTGCACATTTACAATAACAGTTTGTGTGTAAAAGACCTGAGTAGTTAATGTAGATTTAATATGAGAAATGAAAAAACAGTTTTTAAATTACATATTATACATATTATAGTTATTATCTTCTAATAACGTCAGACGTTTCTTCTCCCGATGATGTAAGGACATAATGAGTAAATTAATTTCAATTGAAAAGAAGTTGTTGTAGGCAGTCCAACCAAAAGAGTAGCTAATGTAGAATCCTAAAATAGTACTCATGAATACATACATAGAATTGAAAGTTGCATATAATGTCACAAGTGTAAAGCGTAAGTATACATAAATAATTAAATTTGAACTACCTAAACTAAGTACAAGGTAATTCATATTTAAAAGAAAAAACTACGAGATCGTATAAAACTCAAAGTTATGGAGCACGATGTTGGAGTTTGGCTGCATGGTCAGAAGTTATTTGTCAAGAAAGTTATGAGAAGAGTACATCACATATACGTAATGTACGTATTAAAATATTATAACATCTGTGCTTAAAAAGTGCTAAGAATTATTATATGACATGATGTATGCATATGAATATATTAACTGAACTCTAAGAACATGAATAGAATTAATATACGTGAATAAATAAACAAATAAAAGCGAAATGATCAAGAAAATTACTTCTGTCCTACATTATTTTCAAAGATTCTCATTTTGGCTACACTAAAGAGCAAACAAACACAATGTGCAATTAGGTACAAGTACAATCAGTTAAGCATGTTATAAAGATGCATATTTCTGATAAGGATATTGAGATAAATTATGAAGAGATCCTTTGAAACTAGAATAGTAATTATCTCAGGCAAATTCTACGAACTTTTGCATCTGCAGTTCTTAGCACAATTTCCCACTAAGATAATTTACATTGCAAATGTACCTGGATTTCTAATTTTTCAGTTTACCCTTTCTTGTAACATATATCATCATAAACACGCACAAAAAAGGTCTCTATGTTTTTTTGTGTTCTGTACAGTTTGGTTAACCAATGTTTTCTCATTTCTAACATTCACGATTTTTAGCGTAACACATTTGGCGTATTGTAACATTACAAATCTTGTAATGGTAAAAAACGGAAGAACAGTAACAAGAAGAGGAAATACAACTCTAATATTTATACAGATACAAGGAAGGGTAAAGTCAATTACATTTGTATTGTGTTCCGAACGATAAAATAATGTAATGTATAGAATCATGAAGGTGCAGTGTTTGGGCGATAATTTATGCTGGTAAACAAACAACGCATCTTATAACAATGTGATTTTATGAACAGCAAAGCAAGGACACTATTGTGAATTGTTTGATAGCTACCGCATAGATATATAATAATTCACCTGTTCAAGTGTTGATTTGCTCACAGGTAAAATATTGTAGGCGCATGTAATAATAACCTGAACGTATTTTCTCAATGAATGCATTTATCTACATAAATGTGACGTGAATATGCGGTAGGCGTGTATGCGTGTATGTGCATGTGTACGTATTTTCCTATTCCTGAAAAAAATGTATTCACTTAGCATTGCCCTAACATCAATAATGGTAAACCCATATTATGACGATGAATGTTCTTTCAATTATCTTTCTACGACTTAAAATCTATGAAGCGTAAACAGATAGGTAGCTATTATGTTAATTTTAGCTTTTAATATTTTCTAATGCTGTGACTGTGACATAAATGACTTAAAGATCTAATAAATGTTTGCAAAAATAGTGTCAAGTTTATTGTAGCTGCAGACGGGTACATCTATTATCACTTCTTCCTTGAATTGGTTGAGGTAATGAGTAAATACACAGGAGAGAATGAAATGAGATGCAACGTAACGTAATATTGAGAAAAGTCCTGGTTTTTTGCTCGTTTGTGTGTTTTAACAATTGATGCTCTTTTTTAACGTTTCTGACATTGGAACAATTGTTTAAAGAAACCAGGTAGATGTAATAGGTAGTAGGTAGGTTTGCATTTTTTCCCTATATACTCATTCATTACATGTAAGATGTGTTTTGTTAAAAGGTACCTCGTCATTCCATTCATTGACGAATTTCATTGCATCACACAATCACACCACACCACTTTACAAGTTAATAACTTAACAAGAAAGATCTCTCCGCAAATTGTATGTGTAGTGCAAACGTGCAGAAATGTCCATGTATGTACATTGTACTAAAAGACAAATATTCATTTATACATATTACATATATGTACATATTTACTATACGTTATATTATGGAGTATATAAGTCAACTTTACAATGTTATATGTATTATAGCTACATGCATGTACTAAACGGAATGTAAATCTTCTCTCGAGGGAATTGTAAGATTGATTGTGAGAAGGACGAATTAATAAGAGTGTGTGTGTACACGTGATTGAATCTTATAAGAGGTATATGTGACTCATATGCAAATGTGTTTCTTTGTAAGTGCATTAAATGACACGATGAAGCCTATCATAACATAAGACAGCAGGGAAAGAGAACTGACAGTAGCGTTGCTAAAAAATTGCAGCGTGTAATTTAGTTGTCTGCCTCAATCTTACGCTTGTAGAACAGAGCTGCTAGAGATGAGAGGAGATAGGAGGATGCTATAAGAAAAAGAAGGTGAGACAGCGAAAGAGATTCTGGCCCAGCTGCAACAAAAAGTTGTACACAAAATTCACAGTCAACGATATGATAACGATAGCCTAATATTATTATTAACGTAAGATAAATGTATAAAAATGTGTAAGTAGTGCAAAAAATATTATTATAGATACTTATTGGTCATATATAATAATAAGATCCTTGGAAGTGTGGAAGTAGTCTAAGCACTATTATCATTCTGTATCTGCACATGTTTACCTTCTTGTGGTGGTGGATATTGAAATAAACACGCAGAAAAAACATGGCATGGAATTTCATAAATTACATGTTGTTCCAAAGACATTTACCATACCTATAGATAATAATCTCAAAAGTATATAATGCCTGATGTTCCCCGATACTCATGATACTCTTGATAGCTAGGATGAATTTTCCGAATGTGTCCAAACTATAACTTTTTCACCTGACAGAATGATATGTATCATGTCGTGTAGGTGTGGGTGCAGAAATACCTGTTAACTTGCCTTAAAACTCTACCGTAGGTAAGTTATTTATTTACCAATAAATGTCCTGAGAACTCTACATTTTTTCTTACATTTAATCAAGACACAGGTGTGCTACAATTCCCTAATGCATAACTAAATCTTACAAGATTTATTTTGTTTATTTTCCAACATAAGACACTTTTAATATCCATAAGTAATTGCTTTCTAGTTTGACAACAGAAGTACAGCCTAAGTCTAACCAAGTTTTAAACCATTATTACCCCCACAATCCTCTATAGATACTAATGTATGTATTTTGCAAATTACAAAGTTTACCTACAACTACCTCAAAGTAGATCTGCATCATAAACATGCGGCTTCCTTTGTAAACCAACAGACATCATTTTCAATATTGACTATACAGAAGATTATACCTCACTTTGTGCCACATATTCTAGGTATTAAGACGTTTTTGGAAATCAGATGTGAAACTTACGAACAAACACGTAGTCAACTAAAATAATTCGAATTTTAGTCATCTTGCTATCACCAAGAATTCTATTGTTATCATATTTTGATTTAAAAATGAGTATCGATGACTCAGAACCTAGAACTTTACAAGTTGGCAACAATACTGTCACTATTTAATAATGATGCTAGATAAAATTGCAGTAATATTTATCATTGCGAAGCCTATTTGCATATAGTATTATTCTGATAAATTCTGAATTTGGCTTAATAATCGTAAAATGATTCAATTGATCCATAATCTCATAATTCCATATTAGTCCCCTTTCAGTCATGTAATGTTAGTCACATTCCAGGCTTTGGTGATGTTTCTCTAAACTATAAAGTTTCAACTGTGAACCATTCCATATAACATTATATCATTATTAATTTTAGATTACACGAAATTAGGAATATTTTTGGATGCAAAATGCAGTAAGCCTAAAATAACTGTTTTGGATAACCCTTCGGAGACTCACGTTATTGGAATGCGAATGAATGAAGAAACCGTTAATCTAATTGTAAATTCGGTATATTTGAATATTATTCAGGGATGAGAAGAGATAGATTGGTGTGTAGGTGTGTTGAAAGATTGGATTGAAAAATGCTAGGAATTGAATTGATTTGCTAAGAGTCAAAGTCAAATGCAGATGTAATTTAGCATTTTGCACTGATGTTGGGTGAACAAAGCAAGCGATGATATGAAATATATTGTGTAAAAGTGTTTTATATGATTTAAGCAATTCCTCTTCCTAAGTACATACATACATACTAGAGTAAGATATATAAAAGGGTAGTAGTGTCTTCCTACATGTAAACTGGTCTGTTGAGTAAAGTAAAGTTCTTTTCCTATGTGCTATGGATATGCTTTTAAAAAGATGAGAAGATATAATAATATAAGATATAGAAGAAGAAGAAGAAGAAGAAGAAGAGTGGTGATAGTATAAGTGTATTGTGTAGTAGTATTGTATATAGAGTCTATCAGTATAAAAGAGTGGTAAGTAAAGGGGTTGTCTCTGCCAGAATGCTCCCCAACAGCACCAAAGGAAACGAAGTTCTGGTTTGACTCGGCTGCTGCTAGCTCGATCGGCTAAAGCTACAGATACAGCGTCGCCGTGTTTACAACTTCTCATTTCACCCGGATGTTCCATGAGAGCGGAGTCAGTCGGAGAAACAAACCGGCTTTCCATCTCTGCATAAAGACTGTGTAGCGTATGTCTGTGTGTCGGCACGGGAGGGAGAGTAAGAGGCAGGCAGGCAAAGGCACTTGTGTAGATTACATATTGAACTCTTTTTCCATTCCTTATGTATGTGCGTACGAAGTGCGTAAGGAAAAGTACTGCTGAACAGTGGCAGCAGTGCAAGGAAAACTTCCCCTGAACAGAAATTGACTTGACTGGACGACTATATAGCTATGCCATATACAAATCCCCACTTTGTACACAGATACATATAAGAATCTCATATACTCATATAAGAACAAATCCTAAACTCTATACTAAATAGCACAGATTCAAAAGCTATGCTTCTTATATTGAGGTATGTAGCTATGTAAGTATATGTATTGTGTGTAAAAGAAGTTCTAGTGTGTATTATATGCATCTATGTATAATTGTAAAGGTATGTATGTATGTAGGTAGGATATATGTATCAAGGTATGTATTAACTAATGTTCCAGCTATATGTGTGATATGCTTGAACACATAGAAGTTGGTTTTGGTAGGCGAGGAGACAAACTCTTTTTGACTCTTTCCCATTCCTTGCCATTCCACTCTTTGGTATTGTGCAGTGCAGAGCTCTGTCTGTCCCTGTCTGTCAGTCGAGCCAAGTAACAACACTCCGTTTTCCTTCCTTCAACTACGAAAGTAGCCACCGAAGTCGAATGCTCTCTTAAGCTGATCGCTAGTGTGACTAGTGTGAGTGTCTCTCTCTCTCTCCCATTATATATCTTGTTCTTCTAAAGGGAACTCGGCTTTAGTTTCAGTGTTTTGTGTGTGCACCGAAGGCTCCACTTCTCCTTCTCCTACACTTTCACACAGAATTTTCGGTGAGTTTCTACTCTCCGTCTATTGTACAAGTTGAGTGAGGCTGTTATTTGGCTGTAGGCACATTCAATGAAATGAATCAATAGAACTCGGACCAGAAGTATGGCGTTGTCCGCACTAATAGAGCCCTTTCTCAAATTTTACAGTGCCTATTATTATTGTCGCCGACATAGTCAACAAGAAAGTCACATTGCAAGTTAATTTATTAGCCACGACACTTCCAATTCTTCTCTCCTCATCCACCAACTTTTTCTTCCTTTAGTTCCTTCTGTGCTACATACACACAACAAAATAATATTATATACCAACATTCGCATTCTCCGAAGGTAAATAAATTATTATTCACTCTTTACAGCTAGCATGTGTAGAACATGACCTTAGCACATACATTTAAACTACAATAATTGTTAAAATGGAACACGTGCACGAATTATTTTCTAAATTGCAAATAGCTTCTTATGGATAATATTCCTAACGTAAGTAGATGAAGCAGTTTCAGCTCTTTTTTACCTTTGCTTTAGCTTCCTGGTTTTAAATTCCTTCCTTTTGTTCTCTACTCTTTAAGCACTGAGAATTTGTCTTCTTCTACTTGATTCAACGCGCTAAAAATCAATCAAGTCAACACAGCACGAGTTATTTACATTCCCTGTTTCATCCGATGATTTCTTTTTCTTTTCAAACTACTTAGATAATAGGTGCTAATTTATTTGCAAGCATAACCGCATGGGAAACTGCATTTATTAATTTTTTATAACTCGTATTCATTAAGAATTAAAAGATGATCCTAGCTTGTTTTATGAATTTTCTAATGCTTTGCTTATATAAATCGGATGTTTCGGCTCACTTGTTCTTTTCAGAAAGTATTTTAGATGACAATTAGATAGTTGTTACAGTAGATAGCTCAGTAGGGATGTAAAATTATTTACAAAGTGGAAACTTGTACACAGCAGAGTAAATGAATACTTGTTCATTAGCAATTAAATATTTAAAAAGTACCTATAGCTAAATATATACTGTATATGTAATTACCTAAAACAAGTGTAGTACATGAATGAATTAATGAATTCAGCCTAAGATAACTTGTGCCGGTACTGCATACTGGTTTGGACAGCTCACGAACTACCTAATAACTCTAATAACTATAGATTTAATTGCTTCTAATAATAGTGACATAAAATAATTAAGATAACATGTGCCGGTACTGCATACTGGTTTGGACAGCTCACGAACTACCTAATAACTCTAATAACTATAGATTTAATTGCTTCTAATAATAGTGACATAAAATAATTGATATCCCTATTACACTCATAAAATTATGATACAGCAATAAATATACCACTCATAAACTAACCAAAGAAATTGCAAGTTTTGTAAGTATAGAAGATGCGTTCATAGTAGATCCTATTTTCTAAATTCAATAATAATATTAGTAGTAAATAGCCAATACGCAATAATATATTGAGCATTTTCCTAGAATCAGACATATACAGCCATAGGATAAATATTCTTGTATGTGTACTTGTAATTTGCATACTACTCTAAATTGACAAACTTGTTTTATTACTTGTGGCTTTTGAAGCTTTTAAAGTGCAACCACAAGTTATGTTTGTAAACTGTGAATAACCTTAACCATGTTAGATAGACTTGTTAATTTTAGACCTTATTATCGCAACACCAAAACTCCTTAAAATAGCATAGACACAGTGAAATCACACAGAAATCTTAGCGTGCACTTGTACTTATTTAATTTAGCAAAAGAGACCACCACAAATGAAACGATTTAATTTATTGCATTTATTCACGGCGATTATCAAGTATTTATTTGCGATTGCGTTAGTTTCCTACTATACATACACATTCAATATAACATGCATAGATACTTGGGTACCTACTTATATATATCATTTATATGTATTCACATGTAATGGTTAATCTGCTATTGTATTCAGGTATGTTATTTCGATCCTTGCTAATTAGTCCTTGTGGTTTAACATATTGATAATAGACGTTTTTGTAGATAAAGGCATTAAATATATAATTGACCACCAGTTGGAAAACGCAGTATGGTAGGCATAATAGTGAATGCATATATAGACATATATTATTATGCTACGTACGACTACTACTACTTTGGTAATGGTATTACATTACATACAGTTCCGAATTACGAGCTGGAGTTGTAGAATTTGCTGATTGAATAGAAAAAAATGCCGTAACACAAAGCTAGAGCGGATGTACTAATAAAAATAGTGACACGTCCCCTGGCTAATTGAAAGAATGAATGAGTGATGAGATGAAACGGATGGAAATGACATAACTGGAACTGTAGTAGGTACATTATAAAATTAATGCATCTGAATGTAGTTTTGGTATAGAGGATAGCGTTTTCGTTAAATACATTTGCTTTACCATATTATTTTATGTATAATAATATTCAGCTTGTTTGTAATTGACATTGAACATCGGCTTTTTTCGTTACTGCTTGTTTACTATGCTTGTATTTGTATTGCTTGATTCATGCCATCATGAGGCAGGGTAGGGAAAATGAGTCATTATCGTATCATTGGAATGATCTAGCATTAGTCATTTCATTAGATGGATAAACTAGGAGTATTAGAAATCTTTTAAATTATCTAAATTGAGTATGTGATTTTTATAGCACAGGAAAACTTGGAAGCTTCCTCTTCAATCTCCAAGCATCGCTGAAGATTTGTCTTTTTCATTAACGGATAGGATAATTCAAGTAGCAACTTAATGTAATAGTAAAAATACAAACTCAACTCAACTGCCATTTCTACATTCGTCCAATTTACAAAGCTCAATCATTAAACTTAACTACCAGTATCATTAAGTACCAATTAAA
>JABASI010004940.1:0-13149 GCA_019776505.1 Tomocerus nigrus | reverse complement strand
TGATAATGTACTAAGGTAGCTACTATAAATAAAAGAGTTTTCAGATGCCACGCTGCGTGCATTGATATTTTCGCTAAGATCGGATGCATGCATTTGACACAAGAAAATAAATGTTCGTGTAGTAGAGATAGGTTCTTGGTATTTACTAGAATAGGAATGGGAAGTGTAGAGCCAATAGTCATAAAGGGATAAGGAAGGGCGTAATGAAAGTGTTGTAGTAGTACCTACTGGCTCCTGCGACCTAGATATAGACCATAGGATGAAAAAACATAAGGAATGGATGTGACTTTGAAGAGAAGAGCAGATTGTTATGTAGGACTTTTGGCTTGACACTATTGGACATATGTGGCGGCTGAGTGTACTATGGCCGAAACTGGTTGATACATATCCATACTAATGTAGGCTAGAGGTGTTTGTGCATTGCTGATATAGTGGTGCAGTGATAACAATATATTTAGGAAATATGTGCGGGAAAGTTGTGTAATTTTGGTGGATGTAGGGCATGGGACGTAAGTGGATAGAGAGAAAGTAGGAGATAGGTATGCAGCAGTGTCTGTAATGGAAAGGCCAGAGAAAGGCAGAGAGAGACAGAGAGTGAGAAGAGGAAAGAAGTCGAATTCCCAGTTGGCCCAGCACTGTTTGTACTTGTGTCGAAGGACTATAATAAGGCAGAGAGAGACAGAAAGAGAGAGAGAGAGAAAGAAAGAAAGTAGTGTGTTTGGGAATAAAATGGAAGACGATGAGATTTCCTTACCCACAACAGTCATTTGGGATGAGACGACGTCAGTGTCGAATTCAGGGGCATCTGCAGATACTTCACATCGGTACCTTCCGGTTTGCTCATGGCTCACGGATATCAACTCCACTCTCCGAGCATCCGATTTTGATATCTGACAAGAAAATATCCCATTTTCCTTAGAATAGTTGAGCAATCTCCCTACATAACACTTTTCTAAATATACCCAAGGCTTTATCATATCACTAAAATTCTTATTGGCAGCATTTTAGGAGGGTAGTCTGAAAGAGACTACTAGTAGACTCCCACTTACTAGATAGAGAGACACGGCTCACGTCATTGAACCAGGAGCTAGTAAACATGTTTCAATATTGTGTATACTTATAAATGACATGAGCACACACATACACATACAGTACAGGTACTAGGAGCCAGAGTCGGATACGTTACTAAAATGTAGTTACTTCATGTAAAGATATTAAAAGCTTTCCAGTTTCTTCTGGAAGTGAAAGTGCTTTTCTGAATTGCATGTACGTGTCTCTCTTTCTCTCCTTTCTACTGATAGTAGCTAAATGCACACTGTATTGTATTTGTAGTGCGTATATGTACATAGAAGAACACTTCATTGCCAATAGCATTGTTATGTAGGTTTAGCTAGACATAGCTGAACTGACTACTAGAGTACTACTAGAGTCGACTCAAGATATATGTGAGCTTTGATCTGATCTAAAGATTTGGGACAACCCAGCACCTTAGCTTCCCTATTTTACAAACGTGCAGCTCACAACACTAAAATGCACTTGATAGGCAAGGAGCTGTTAGAAGTGACTTGAAATGGCAATATATTCCCGGATAGCTCTTTACTGTTCAGACTCTCGCACTCTAAAGTAATAGATTGTTACTCCTACTAACAATAAGAGAAGTTGTCTGCACTGGAAAGCTCCCTACTACACACTTTTCCCAGAAACTTGTCTTCTCATCTCATGTTTCGATTGAATCCAATGGGAATCTCTAGCAGGCAAATAGTGAATGGCAAAATAGTTTGCACAACTCTGCAATTTATAGACCAGCCAAAGACATTAACGGATAAGGGAAACAGTCTATTCTACTAACAATAACCTTGCTTCCCTATATTTATCCTCCTCCTCCTCCTTTTAACTTACATCCAACATTACTACTCCGTCGTCTTACTCTAGTTTTTTCTGGATATTACCAGTTTATCATAAGCCTTTTACACTAGAAAATATTAATTACACAATTTCATTTTTAATGTCCCGTAAAGAAAGACTATTAGCTATAAATACTTAGTACTAGCTACTCGTGACATAGTTTTTTTTAATGTGACATAACGAGCTCAAGTCTCTTGCGATTAGAAAAAAGAACATAAATCTCACACGCGATACAATGCAAAATGCTCTTAAAACGACTAAAAATCTATTGTATAAAAAGAAAATGACACTTACATCAATAGTTAATCCTGAAATGGGGAATGTTTGGATGGGAGGCACCTCTTTTGGTACATAACGATAAAATTCGTCTCCATCCAGGTACCATTTCACAGTATACAAAGATTCGTCCTTCTCCAACTCGTATAGACACTGTAACGTTACTTGCTCGTTATAAGTGACTGCCGGCGGCACGATGATTTCAACATTCTTAAGTGGCTCCACTCCTGAAATAATTAAAATTTTATCTTAGAACTACTTACATAATTAGTTACGTTGCATACTAAGTGCATCACTAATATTTCATGTACAAATGCAACCAATTTAGGAGAACGTCTTTCATAATGTAGTCAGTAGTCAAGTTCACTTTATGTGCAATGTGTATTGTATTTAGTTTGTAATAGGAAACTCTGACGAAATTAAAATATGTTTTAATTGGAGAATGTAATTATCCTTCTCTGGCGAAAAAAAAATTAGTTAAAAAAGTCGTGTTGCCCATGTTTATTTTTTGATTGTATAAATACTTCTCGCTACAAGGTTAAGTAATTACATGCGACGTGTTTCAGGCAATGTGGCCCTTATTTATTTACTCGGCAAACAAAAGTCCACGGTAATTTCATCATAATGGTATTTGCAAAATCTGGAATTAGCAAATTAAATTCGTAAGCAAACTATTCCAATTGCAGTTGAAAATGGCCTTAAGGTAAGGGCGTAAGTAAATCATCTGGCAAAAAATTAGGGTAGGTACGGAAGAGTCTGGAAATTAGGTGGAATTCTTGCATCACCAATTAGTAACTTCTCATATTCATAATATAATGAAGAGATATGTATAAAGGGGGAACACTGGGTTGAAGCATGTGCGCAGTAATTGTTTACTAAATAGGTCTGACGATGTTGCAACTCTGAGGACTAATTATTATTAGTTATCCAAGCCTTTGATTTATGTACATATGTTGCAACACATTGCAGACGATAAAAGGGTACCTACATATTTATGCACTTAGATGTTTGCTTGTATTTAGGAAAGGAGGACATCTACATAATTATAATGCTCCAGATATACACCCATGAAACTATAGTAGCTATTGTAGGAAAGCCTAATTAGTATAGTTAGGCACAACTTTCATCTGCAGATTTCGCAATTTATTTCGTAAAATGTTTTAAGGGCAAAAATCTCCCTGCGCAAATTCACAATATTAAAAATGGATGCTATTAGAAGCGAGTGAGAATATAAATTCACACTGCAGTTTCGTATTATACGAAAGGCTAACTGCGTAATTTAATGTAGCGTAATTCAGTGGAAGGCAAGGAGGATAATACAATGTAGTTTATTTATACAGAGAATAATAAGCAATTGAGGAAAAAGGGAAATAAGGAGGAAGGTACATAGCTGGAGATTAGCTATAGAAAAGTTTATGGAATGGGACACGGGACAAACTAAAGGAATAGATTAATGAACAGCGAAGGAGTCGCAGGCGGCGCAAAGTATTCAGTAATGAATTCAAGAAGACTTTTCTGATCTGTTCTACTTTCTCTTCCGCTCATTCCCGTTTAGTGTATCCTCGCTAGCCTACTTCCGAAATGTTACCTTCCATATGCACTACTACTATCTCGTTTCTTTTCCATCCACCCATTTTGTTATCTGCCTACAGTGTGCTAGCTCCTGGCTCTTTTTGTCTGTCAGCACCGAACAAAAACTGTTTCCTTGTAAGGTGTAATGGGAATGGCAAGTATAAGGAATATTAATGTGGCTTGTTTGTTGTGTTAAAAATAAAAGGGATAGCACTGTATAAATTCGTGTCAGGGGGCCCATTAGTTAGACAAAGGGAAAGAGACTCTTTCACTAAGAGCGTTTTCTCTTTAAAAGATGCTTTCTTAGTTTTCCCTCCTTTCATTCCACTTCTCATATTGCCACAACTAACTACGTAACGTAACACAATCCACGACATGCCAACCCAAGACAAACCAAGTCAAACTGGAGTCTTGGAGCAGGGAGCTAGCTACATGTAACCAAAGATGTAAGGAGAAGAAGAGATACTAATAGCTAAGACTTGACTGCTCCGTAGCAATTCTTCTCCCAAAAACTTGTTTCTATACTTATTGACGTACTTAGAGTTACACTAGAGAGCTTAGCACGGCTCCTTTCTTCTCACAGCCACTTTCACTCCCAGTCACTTCCAACACAGACATGAATAAAATGGCAGTCATCTCTCAACCCAAATCGAGCATGAAACAATGAGCCTTTCTCCACTCTCTCTATGAGCAATGGATAGACTATAATTACATCACCATCCAATGGAAAAATCCCTGCACGACCAATCGCACTCCCATTAATCACCTCTAGACAAGTCGATACAGCTATATTCTCTATCTAATCACAAATCCCCAACAGGAAATATGCCTAAGCATCCGGAAAACTTGCATAATAACTTCCACGGACTATTATCTACTCCATATATGCGTAAGTACTTAAACCTACCTGTCTAGCCCCCATAATTAGCTATACAGCCCTCTCCGCACAAAATAAATTACAAAATAATCCCTTCCGTGCAAAATTGAAAACAATTTTGATTAGAAATTCCGTTGTTCTACAAACAGATATACAGGGTCATTCTAAACAAATGTAGCAACAATTTTCTACTTATACGCCGTAACCATTTATCTTAGCGTTTCTAAATGTGTAACCCAGCTATGTGGGATTCTATCCTTGAAAATTCAATATTGGGACCTATCTTTAGAATTCCCCTGTATATATAGGGCATTACCTATATTATAAACTCTAACTTACTTACTTTCACTGGAGAATTCTTTAATATTATAGTAATTACATTGCTAGCAGGAATAAACGCTCTAAACAAATAATCCCACAATAACCTTTCTAGTCTAAACATTGGATTTTGCAAAATTGGTTTCCTTTCATTCTACCAGTATATAGAGTGCATGTAGTATAGATAATATGTATAGTGGTATTAAAGGAAGAAAGGGTAAAAAGCAAAAGGATACGCGTAGTACTGCGTGGGATGATGCCAAATGCGAATTACAGTTGAAAAACTCGGCCGCAGAATGAAAAAAGAAAGCACGTTCACCCACTTCTGCTATTGCTTCGGGTTCAGCTCATTTTCAGTTCAGAAGGGAGAGAAGTTCTTTTAGTTACTCTGCTCTGCCCACAGGCAGTCCGACTAATACTCGGCAGTAGTAAATAAGAATGCTCCTCTCTCTCTCCCTCTCCTCTCCACTATTCTGCTCACAGTAGTATTAGACTCTGCTACGATCCTCATTTTTACTACTCCAACCCATTTCATTTGCAGTCATTTGAAATTGAACTGCATTGACTTTTTCGTTGGATTGAATTCAGCTGTAGTGAAGTGAAGGAGATGAATCCAGACTGCTGGCCTAGTCTCCTCTAGGCCTTTTTCCCTTCCTGTTCCACAATCAGCCGACAATGCACCATGCGAGACACTGTTCATATTACATGCATTTCCATTCTACAAACTTATTCATCCAATAGATTTCTATGTAATAGTATTAGAAATAAGTAGCTACATAAGTGCTAATAGGCTATAATATTATCTGATATGCCGATATTATTATGTAGCTAAGGGATGAATGGTGAAAGCACAAAGAGAAAGTCTTCCTCTATAAAGTCCATGTATCTAGTAGGAAGTGGAGAAAGTAAGTAAAAGATTCTACTACGCCCGCCCTTTCTTTCTTATATGCAGGAAATCCTCTTTTAACTCGTTTTCACACATTTTGCACACCATTTGGCTCCATATGGCCAAGCCACATTGGCTTTGCTAACGTTGCGTCCACAAGCGTGTCATTTTATATTTGTGGGCCATGGGTTGACATTCCACACCTTCTTTAGTCAAGTATTTCAATCGCTCCTTCATACTATTGATCATTCATGCATAGGTAAAGGTCGATGTGAAGTGGAGCGTTTGGAATATGTGTGTGTGCTCCATTTATTGATAGTTTTTGATATAGGAACTTTGAGCAGGCTGTGGATTATGTTGATCCTTAGATAATGTAGCTACTACTACACCGGTATGTACTACTTACTTGTGTAGCTACTCATAAGTAAGTCATAACTTGTGATATATACGATAGATACGTAGGTAGGTAGGTAGTGGATTTTCTGGTTTCGTTTCGTTAGCTTCACTGAGCACGGACTCCTGGAATAGTTGAACTATTCCTCTACTACAATGGAAGGAACTAACCTGGGAAGTCATCCCGCACATTCTATTATGCAATTGAATTGGTTTACATTCAGTTGAAATGCATTAAATTATCCCTTCTATTATTTATGATGACTATACGGAATGAATTTTAATATAATGCCACGTTTTGGCTATAGAAATGGAATTCCATTGTCGACAAAAACAAATAAGTTCAGCAAAGCTTCTTAGAAGAAATGTCTGCGCGCAGGTGTAAGTGTAACTATCGCTATAGTGGCATTTGATAAGTGAAAAGGAGAGCCCTTAAGGAGGAATTAGTTATAAGAAAAATTATTAGAGAGTTAACAGAGAGGACATAATATTGAGTGATATTGAAACACTTGGAGTGAAAATCAAGTGAAAGCACTTGACAGCGGATGTGTTAAATGAAATGTAATATAGCTTTTGAGTCGAGTCGAGTTGAGTGGTTTGGTTAGCTTGGCTTTAGTTGACTGTAGTTTAGCGCTCTGTAAAATCCAATGTAATGTGTGTAATGTGAAACATGTCGCGAAGTGAAAGTAGAGTAGCCTATACTTGAAATTTAACAGTGCCTCTGCTCAAGTACCATTCATCGCATCGCTGGATCGTATAACATAGCATTAGCATCTGATGGCTTTAAACTACCTTAGTTATGTATGGAAGATTCCTAAGCAAACTCCATTTGTGAATAGTGAATACAGGAGCTGATTTGTAGAGAGAGAGGAGAAATGTTGGCTTCCTATCTCTCCTACTTTCTCCTACACTTTGGCTTCCTCTCTCTCTGCATACAACAGATAGAGTGGATTGGATTGGCTGGAGAGGAGCAGGAGAGTGGATGGATGGAAAATACATGTTTTATGGGGTGATAGATAAGCGAGGATAATATAATCCTATGATCACCTACTGAACATAGAGGACATTGAAAATATATGCATCCTCTCCTTCAACTCTATTTCCAATGGCTCCAGCTTCCTATGCCAAGGAAAAGAGATGTGCCTTGCTTCGTGCATGGCAAAGTGAAAGATCGAGAGAATTTACATGCATACACATTTTGCAAAAAACTACAGACTCCGTCTACATTACATTACAAACATGTATGTATGTAAGTATGGATAGATCTCGTGAGTGTATTCACGTCAGTGCTCCTGTAGATCAGGAAGGAAGGATTCGAGAAGGCTCTAATATATTTCATGAAGACTTGCATTTCTATGTAAGTGCCAGAGAAACAGAAGACACGTGCCCTTGTGTATAGTAGCTACTGTTGTGTAACGTAAATGCAAAAAGAACATCTTCTGGCTGAGTAAAACAAGTCAAAGTAAATCTTTCAGAATTTCACAGTCTTTGCTTGAAAATGTTTTATTGGAGAGGATTGAAAATAAATTGAACTTGAGAAATTAATGGAGAGCAAATAGGTTGACGGAGTGGATTGATTTTGTAATGTGAGATGTCAAATGAAGGTTTTTGGTTGAAATGATAATTTTCCTTAAATAAACTTTGAAATAAATGTATCTTATAATAGTAGGGAGAGAGAGTATGTGAGGAATATTTGAAAGTAGTGCATGTATGCTGTGCTAGGGCATGGCAAAGAATGTAAGAAGAGGGCACGTTGTGCAAAGTGGAGTAGTCTTTGAAAAAGTGGAAGTGGATGTGGAAGCAATATTGGATGTCAGGTTGAATTGATGGGAGGCGAGTGAAAGGATTCGTCGGATCAGAAATTTAAGGCAATTCCACCAACTGTCTTTTAACTCGATGATTTGGGAATTATTGAATTCATACGAGGAAAAGAAGAAGAAGAAGAGAAGCATAGAAGAAAGGCAAAGACAGAGAGATAGATTTAGCTACATGTCCTTATACTACAACTGACTACGTCTATAGAAACTCCCTCACATCAAAATATAAAGACAAGTCCTTGCTAAGAAGAAGAGACTCTCTTTTACGCAAAGGCAGATTCTATGGTCCTTACAAGGCTTTCTCCATAAAAAGAAAAAGGACGATAGTGAAAGTCTATGGGTAAATGATGATAGGAAAGGCGTCCAAGCTTAACCACACTAAATAGGAATCTGATATCTACTTATAACTATCTATAGCTCATATCCGACTCAAATATACCTTCTTCCCTTTCTTTACATTCTCCACTTGTATAACTAATGTTGCAATGGAAAAATAGAGGAAATATATATTAATGTGCACAGCTACAGACTGAGAATTTAGAGTGCGGGTGGGGAAAGTGTTCGTAAGAAAGGGAAAATCATAGCAAAGCGCACAAAACAGACGACACATAGTTGAAGAAGAACACTCGGAGAATAGAATGCGAAAAGAAAGAACGCGTTCCGCGTCAAAGTGTCAATTTCCAAGTGAACAGACTCTAAATAAAAGAATCTAAATTTATAATTCTGCTCCTCCAACGTTGAACGGAGGAAAGCGAGCCGAGGATTCCAACTAACTCACTCACTCTCTCTCTCTCTCTCTCTCTCTCGACTACCACCATTCAACAACCGAAAAAGTTATGAGAATTACAATGAGCTCCTACACTATTCATTTTCAGCTCAGTATAATATGTATTACTCTTTCTATAGATTTACTAGCACAAGCTTTTATACTGTTATTCCTAAAGCTATGTAAATCTCAAGAAGTGTGCAACACTGTAAGGAAATAATGTGCAGAAATCTTCCTCGTTTTTTTGCAGAAATCAAAGAACTACAGATTCAGAAATATTAAATGTTCCAGATTTATTCTCGTTTTGACTTGATTCGAAATTTTTGATCAAGGATATAAATCCTGCGTGTATAATAACGAATTTTCCTATATTCCGCAAATAAAGGAAATATCCTGTTACCCATAGCAGGTAGTGTCTTTATTGTATGGTTGGGGAATATATAGTAAAGAAAATGGACAATGGTTGAAATGTAAGAAAGACGAAACCAAATCACCTTTGTAAGCAGAGAAGCATTGAATGTAGGAGACTACTGAGGTAGGACAATGTGAAGTGAGCATTGGTTGCCGAATTTCGGAATAGACGACTAGAGAAAAATATGGGATAAATTTTTGTGATTTTCTCTCCAAATATATCGGCAAGTCGTGACGTTCGTTGGTCGAGAGAGATTGAAAATGCGGTCCTTGTAACATTACACCGTTTATCGATTCCGATGGCGAGCTGCGTACGGATACTTAATACTTATGGTCTTATGTGACAGCCATAATGTTCCTACCTATAATGAAAGTTCCTTTTCGTGTAAGTGTACAGCCTTCCCAAACCGTATACAATTTTAATGGGGACAGAGCTACTTGTACAACCTTCCTCTTTTTCATAACAAGATCAACCATTCTTTTACCTCATATTCTTCCAACGCCAAACAATGGCCTCTCTGTTTTCAAATGCATTAAAGGCACAATAGAGACCACAGTTTTCTTTCAGTCCTTTCAAACTAACACCGCAAATTATTTTCAAAAACTTCGCTACCGCTGATATTTGAAACTTATTATTCACTTTTAATAAACTATACTCTAAAACAGATATTGCATGATATACCTTCGCAGTTTGGATTTTTTTTTGTTTTCTGTTATTTAGTTGTCATATCTAACTTAAAAGTAGTTAAAAATATTTTTGGTGTGATAATTATTAATGCATAGTGTACAATGTGTAGGTATTTAATTATTTGGTCAGATATTTTGCTTTCATTAGTTATTTTAATTTTAATAAACCAACAACCGTCAATTTAATTAAATAATAATAAGATTAAACTGACTCATCTTGTTATAAACAATATAGATTGAGACAATAACATAAACATCAATATTATAGCTACTTATGTTGAAGGTTTTCAAAAGAATCCTTTAGCATCTCTATGTGTGTCTAATATTATGATTTATTTTTCAAGAGGAAAAGATTTACTCTTGCGCTAGATGATAATAGTTTTGATCTGTGGATGTCTGAGGGAAATTTTATTTGTGAATGAAATGAAGAGCTCGTCAAGGTCCGTAAAGTACGTCTGGAGTGAAATAGTGGACTACGTATAAAGTTGATAAAAAAGTAAAGTGTGAAGTGTCTTTAGGATGGTGGTGTTAGAAAACAGAAATGAATGCAGGAAGCCGGGGCGGAGAGGGAAAGCGTAAGAGCTATTTTGAACTGCAGAAAGGAAAATGCATGCATAAAATTGCACAACTTTCATCTCTCCCCTTGCTGCTGTACTATTACTCTTTGCATTTAACCTAATTTCAAAGCTTCAAGTTGGAAAGCTGATCCTCTGTACTAGAGCAGATGAAAGTTTTCATTGAAGCGGCCAAACTATCTGTAGCTAGCTTACGGAGAGAAATACTTTTATACAAGTATGTAGAATCACACACAGAGCAAGAGAGAGAGAGAGAGGAGGAGGATGGGAAAACTTTCCATCCAAATACATGGACTTAACTTATGTTTAGTTTGAGCCTTTACTTTAGTCTACTGCTCTCTGTATAGCAGTTAGAGAGAAGATATACAAGTTGTAATATGAATAGCTATCCGGACGACACAACTAGGTAAACTATATTTATTATTAGTGCAATATAGTAGTAGTGTGTGGATTATAGGGCACTACTTTCAACACCCGTCCCTATAAATTGGTCAAAGAGTTAAAGTTAAGCTATAACACACCTAAGGTACATAGAAAATAATACGTGTGGGTCTCACAGCTCACTTAAGTAGCTCCGCGGAGGGATTTCTGTCTTATTTGACTGTCCTTATATTTCCCGACTCTAAATAAACTATACGTCTACTTCNGGGATTTCTGTCTTATTTGACTGTCCTTATATTTCCCGACTCTAAATAAACTATACGTCTACTTCAAAATTGCACTGTTCTATGTGTCTATAATAATAATGAAGGTATAGAACTATGGTAGCATGTTGTTAGTTTGTTAGCTAGGGCTTTTTATAACAGATCATTTTGTGTTTAGCCTTCTTTCCCTCTTCTTAAAGATTCCTTTAGTTTTCTTTTCTGATATGAGGAGCCGGAGTCGAAAAGGAAATGAGCTGCAGTGTGCATAGGCAGTATAATGTAATGTAATGTCCTGAATAATGCCCGTGATGTAATATCTGTACTCTTCATACGTTCACTACACAGTACACAAATACATAAGCCTTTCATTACGTCCTTCATGCATATAATGCCGCTGTAGAATCTCACTAGCGAATGTTCTACAACAGTTGTTACAGCAATAATGACTCTGCTCGTAGGTATTCCATGTTAAGTTCGTAAGAAAAGTCACTGGGAAATTTAGTTTAAAAACCATTAGGTCTATAGATGCTGTACTTCAGTACATAGGTAGACGAACCATAGAGAGTTGCATCTGCAGTCCTTTCCTAAATGGAACTTGTGTGAACAACTATAGACAAGTCAAGAGAAGGAAACAGTAGTTGAGCCAAAGATCCTTTACATATTCAGAAAACAGAAAGGGAAGGTGTTTTCTTCTCGTCTGTCCTTCTAGTGTAGGTAAGTGCCTCTTTCTGTCTTATCTGTCTATAGTTCAGTTTAGCATTCCTAGGGGAAATTTGATTACCTCAGTATGCTCAGTAAACGAATACGTTTGTTTCAATACCTAAAGATAAAGAAACCAAATGCAAGCATAGAAACATACAAACAAACATCCAACTGCTAAATATAAAGGTGTCTGTGTTCTGTGAATTTCTTATTACCCCGATGATAAGTACCTACCCCGCTTGAAGTAGTAGTAGCTCATTTAAATCTCTGATGCATGACTATCATTCGTAAAATAATTTTGTCTTTTAAGTTGGAAAGTGAAAGTTATAGTGTGTCAAGGACAAGGTCTGAAAGAAAGTGAGTCAAGTACATAGTAACAAAAGGGGAATAGCTAATTCAACTTTCATGAAAATTACTTTTTTCCTTTAAATAACGCGCCAGTAATTTCACGAATTTTTCATTATTCATTCTTAACTTTCGCTTTGGAGAAAGTTGGATAAAAGTGACAGATAAATTGATATGGCAGAAAAATCCTGTGTTTTGGGTACTTAGTATTTACGTGAGAACAGAAGAATTTATATTTGCACGGTGAAAATGATGAAAAAAGTTTTAAAAATATCTTTGTACAGGAATAATTAATGTTCATCAAAATAGGAATGTCGCTATGAGGAGGGAATGACGCAATTGTATGTGATGTAACTTATGTAACTTGTAATGTAATTGTAACTGATATTACGGTAGCTTTATAATTAATAGACACGTGGGTGGACAGTAATGGTGTTTATTTATTCTGTTTCACTGAGACAGTACTACTAGTACAAGCCTATCCGGTTACTTTTTGAAGGCTGTTGGTATTTGAGTGGTAGGCTGATAAGAGTAAAGCTCATCTGTCCCACTTACTTTCATTATTCTTAAATTACAAAGAAGGATGACAAGTATTATCGCTAGCATTACTAATACTCCGGGCAGAAATTCTAAGTTGGTTGACATTTTAAAAGAAAGAAAATGACGGCTTTTGTGTCATGTTCTAAGTATCTGTTGTATGTAACGTTAAAGGATGCAATAATGTGATGCTATGTTGCTAAAGAGTAATCTAAGTCTTTGTCTTCGAACGCCTTGTGATTCTTTGAAAGAGGAAATGTTGAAGAATGCTTTTTAGGAGTTAGTAGCATGTACCTCGTCGAGACTAGCGAGACATGAGGGATATCCATAGTGGCATCCTCTCTTATTATGTATGAGCTCTACTATGTACGATGGAGTGTAGGTAATGTAACCTTGTGGAAGAATGAGAGCGAGAACGGATCCGATTAGCGTTTTTCT
>JABASI010004939.1:0-13149 GCA_019776505.1 Tomocerus nigrus | reverse complement strand
GCCACGTCAACCCAAAAGTTACGTTGCGTGAAAAAGCTAACTATCTATTATAGGTTGATATGGTAAGTATAGCTATGCAATATGCAATTGGTACCTCATTATTATTATCTTCGGCACTGGATTGGAACAAAAGGCTAAAAAGCATGAAAAAATGGAACGTTTAAAATCACATCAATAATGTCATGCAGATATTTGTGAGCTTATAAGTTCTGAAAGTAACTACGATGGTATAGCATGCCAATTCAAGAGCAATGAAAATGATTCCTGTAGCCAATCCGCAGATCCACAAAACAGAAATGGCCACACAATATTGCTGTCCATGCTAATTGATTTTAAAAGGATTTCCCTGTAATCTGAAGAGCGGTTAAAATATTTATTGTATCGTTGTTTGATGGTTTTCTGTTGATTCTCTGATAAAATTCGCTCCCAAAAATTGTACATTCCGGAATGGATAATGCTGGACATTCTCCTCGTAAGAATTGAAGAAACGGAAGATTGTATATGCCACCCTATTCTCGAAGACGATAAGGCTTCTTCTCCCGTCGTCCATTTACTGCTTCCCTTTTGCTTGTGAGGATGAATCCAAATTATATTTTTGAGTTTGTCGGACGTGTCAACAAATACTGAAGATGCGCAGTTTTCAACGGCGTCTTCCGGTATCCAATACGACAAATTTTCAAAGCTGTTTTTGAAGTTTATCAATAGATCTACAAATACTTTTCGTTTTCTATACATTTTTTTTGAATCTTTCGCGATTTGCAGTTGTTCGTTGTAATTTTTAGACGATGTTAATATAATGTTGTGTACATTAAAAATATTGTCAGTCAAACCGGTGAAATTAAAATTTGTAATACGTCCGTAGACATTGTAGCTATACTCATTAACGGAGCTGTAAATGGACAAATTCAATGCAGTGACGTCCTCAAATTTTTTAATTAATTTTTGTTCAATCGGTGCCATTATTTGTGAGGTCACGGAACATTTATACACAGTGGTTACCACCAAACATGAAAATACCCAAAACGGTATCAACGTTTTATATGCCGAACTTTTCAGCAATATTTTCTTGGCAGGAACATTATTTTCCACAAAGGACGTCACAAAATGAAGAATGATTAAAATCGTATCCTTGTTTTTTATGGGTAGAACGATTGAAAATAGTATTATTGAAATTATTATCATCCAGATACCATACCACACGAATGAATGGAAATATCCAAAATATTTTGCAAACACCAGCTGGCGACCCTGGTCAATGCACGTAATAAAATTGTAGCTATCCGTTGACACCATAAAATAATGAGTGGCAGATTTTAAATTTTGTAATATTGGCCCCAAAATAAATTTTATTTTGTAGCTACTAGTCCACAAAATGCTAATATCATTTGTCACACTCACATTCTGGCACCCACTGAATAAAACTTTTAATAGTAGCTCGGAAATTTTTATTTCTGTACTATAAAGATTAGTTATTGAAAAACGATCCAAATTGATTTCCTCGATTTTCTCAGACGTTCCTTCTACGAGCAAAACCATGGCGTTGTTGCAAGACACTTGGGAAAATCTTTTTTCAAGTTTTTCCACAGCGGACACGTTAATTTTCTGATCTTGCCCTATACTTACGAGTACGAGCCTCTTTTCTCCCCTGGCGCCACATCCCCAACACACGGCTTCCATATTTTTGTTTTCCATGGAGTAAAAGAAAACTGGTGGAAAAATTACGTTACCGAATCCAATCTTGAACATCTGAAGCCAATTGGCCCAATTTGTGTTGCTACTCAAAATGAAAATTAAATACGTTCGTTTCAAATCAAAATTTGAATTCCAAGAATGTTTTTTATGAAGTCTTTTGAATTCTTCTCTGAGTAAAAATAGCGGAAAATAAACATCTGTTTGATAATTATCGGGTATTTGGTATTTTGTTTCCGAAATCCCAATAAAAATGAATGCTAGGCACGTTCTTTTGTTGAGTAATTTCATTTCTATCTGTTCCATGTTGTTTCTCAATGTGTCTTGATTTTTGTAAAGGAATTCTTGCGTTTTTATCTCTGCAACATTTCGTAAGGGTTCGTCGAATTCAAATTCTTCAGGCAACAGTATGTGGATATGGCAGGTAGAAAACGGACGGGTGATACTATTCATGTCAATTTTATTACGAAACTCGACAAAACTATTTTCCTTTGATTCGCAGATTATTGCCACAGGAAATAATAATAATAATATTAGAAATAAATTGGGTAGATTAACTTTTGCCATAATATGTTATAATAATATTAATAATGACTTTATGTAATTCAGCCAGATAATACAAAGTAAGACAATTCGTTATTTTTTATTCTCCACAATCAATGGTCAGCGTCACGGACATTTGATTAGTAGCAGAGTACAGGGGACATAAAACTAATAATTATAATCTATATGCCTCACTAGTCACTACCACTAGCCTCACTAAAATTTTAAAATCTTTCCTTGTTTCCATATTAAAAGAGGACTCAGAGCTAGCGTGCCGCCGCCTAGCGTGAGAACGGATATACTTGAGGTGGTTTTGTTAAAAGTTTTGAAATCTGCACATAATTTCCGAGTGCCCATGGATGAGAAACTTTTAAAAAATACATTAGTAAGAAAAACTGTGCTTATTTAGAGTGGGAGTATTGCATTTTAAAAGAACATTTTGATTTTCTTCTTCTATTTGCTGAAAGCAAATTTATAAAAACCAGCTCAATGCCCACTACGCCCTACAGATATTTTTTTCTCTAATTTTATTTTTACCAACGTTCTATGTTTCTTCAGAGTCTTTGGAATCATGCTTGGAATATTAAAGCTACTGTAAAGTACTGTACTAACTGTCTCAGTACAGTTACTGCAGCTTAATAAAAAACTTCGAATGGGCACGGATATTAATAATATTAAAAAAAGTTGAATTGAATGAAATTATAAATGTCGATCACACAATGAGAATATGATAAAGAGAAGTACAAACCGAAACGAAAAGAATTCTTACTTAAATACATACATTTACATATTTATGACAATAAGTAAGGGCAGCCTTCAAATTGCAGTTTTTATTTTGTGCCAAAAGATAAAAGAATTACTGACACTGAATAGCAAACTTAAAATAATAATAATTATTGTTCCAATTTGTTACACTCGAACCTGAACTTTTACTCACAACTCAACATTAGCTAAATAAAAGTATTTTAAACAACAAATATTTTGGAGAACTGGACTGGAAACTATAGGCTGATTATTACATAAATACTATGGATTTGTAAACTTTGTAATGTAATGGTGGATTTTAATTTTGTGCGTAATTTTTTTAATTTTGTGTGGTATACAAATACACTATATAATTGATTATGTATTTTACTGTCTTTTTTTGTTACTACTACGTAAAGAAGTTCCAATTCTATGAATTTTTACCTTAGTAAAAGTTCGGTAAAAGTTGGCATAATGGCATGTGGATTAAAGTGGATTTTCTTTATTCGGGTTTTTACAACGCTGTTTCCACTGTTAGACAAGAATTCAACACTTAAAAACGCATTGTATTATGGTCTATATTATTTTATGGTCAAAAATCCCAATAGTAGCAATGCGAATGTGTACATTATGTAAGTATACCTAGGTATCTCACTTTCAACCTCTCAGATCCCGAGAAAAAAGGCAGGCTTTGGAAAAATAAGTGAAAAATCCGAAAATGTTTCAAATTTCATTCAATTTTGACTAAAAACCGCAAATTTTTAGGGCTACGGCTGCGGGCGAATTAGGGCTAATTAATAAATGTGATAAAGTTATCCACCCCAAATTAATTTTCTGGCTACGCTCTTGCTCACATTATTGTAAAAAATTGTGTGCCCCATCCCATACATCTATGGCATTCAAGTAATTATGAGTTTATAAATTCTGAAAGTGCATACGATGGCGCAATATGTAAATTCCAGCGCAATGAAAATGATTCCTGCAGTCAATCCGCAGATCCACAATAGAAATGTCAACAGAATGTTGCTATCCAAGCTAATTGCTTTAAGTCTGGTTTCTCTATAATTTGAAGATCGATTAAAATATTTATTATATCGTTGTATAATGGTTTTGTATTGATTCTCTGCCAAAGTTTCGACCCCAAAAGTTGTGGATTCCGGAATGGATGATGCTGGCCATTCTTTTCGGGAGAATTGAAGAAACCGAGGTTTTTATATGCCAACCTATTCTCAAAGACGATAGGGCTTCTCCCCCCGTTGCCCATTTATTGATTTCTCTTTGCTTGTGAGGATGGGCCCAAATAATATTTTTGAGTTTATTTGACGTGTCAACAAATACGGAAGAGCCACAATTTTCAACGGCATCTTCCGGTATCCAATACGATAAATTTTCGATACTCCTTTTTAAGTTTCTCCAAATAGCTCGAAACATTTCTTTATGTCTATTGAATATTTTTGATTCTTTTGAAGAGTTTTCTTGGAGTTGTCCATCGTAATTTGCAGACGACATTAGATGATCTAAAGTATAAATATTGTTAGGTGGCAAACCTTTGAAATTGAACATTATCCGAGAACCGTAGTATTTGTAGTAAATTAGTATGGTAATACCAAGGTAATACTCATTGACAGAAGAGTAAACAGACAAATTCAGTGCAATGACGTCATCAAAATTTTTGATGACTTTTTGTTCAATCGGGGCCATTATTTGTGATGTCACAGAACCCTTATACAAGGTAGTTACCACCAAACATGAAAATATCCAAAATGGTGCCAAGATTTTATATGCTGCACTTTTTAACAGTATCTTCTTGGTTGGAACAGTATTTTCGGCAAAATACGACAAAAAATGAAGAATGATCAAAATAAGATCCTTGTTTTTTAAGGGAATACTCATAGAAAAGAAAATTATACAAATTATTGTCCCAGAGATAGCATACCACACAAATAAATGGAAGGGCTCCAAATATTTAGAAAACAACAGGTGGCGACCTTGGTTAAAACATGTGATGAAATTGTAAGTGTCAGTCGACACGATAAAATAATTTGTGACAACAAGCAAATTTGGTGGTATGGGCTCCAAAATGAATTTGATTTCGTCCTCTGACCTAATATCGTTTGTCACACTAACATTTTGGTATCCCATGAATAAGACTTTTAACAAAAGCAAAGAACTTAGGATTTCTTCATTATTGAAATCGGTTATTGCTAAGTCATCTAAGATGAACTTGGTTATCCCATAATTATAAGTTCCTTTTACTAGTAAAACTAGGAGATTGTTGCAAGGCACTTGAGAAAATCGTTTTTCAAGTTTTTCCAAAGTAAACAGGTCAACTTGATCTTGAACAGTTACGAGTTTCTTTTCTCCCCTGACCCCACATCCCCAACACACGGCTTCTACATTTTGATTTTCCACGGAGTAAAATAAAACTTGTGGAAAAACGACTTTATCAAATCCAATGCTAAACATCTGAAGCCAATTGGACCAATTTGTGTTGTTACTCAAAATGAAATTTAAATACGTTCGTTTCAAATCAAAATTTGAATTCCAAAAATTTTGATGAAGTCTTTTGTACTCCTTTCTGAGTAAATTTAACGGGAAATAAACATCTTTCTGAAAATAATTCACCTTCTTCGATTTAGGCATTTCGTATTTTTTATCCGATATCCCAATAAAAAAGAATGCTAGACACGTTCTTTTGCTCAGTATTTTTATTTCTGTCTGCTTTTTGTTCTGTTGATTTTTGTAAAGGAATTCTTGCGTTTTTATCTCTGCAGCAGTTCGTAAGGGTTCATCGAATTCCATTTCTTCAGGCATTAGTTTGAGAATATGACAGGTAGAAAACGGATGCGTCACTCTATTTATGTCTATTTTCTTTCGAAACTGGCATTTACAAAAGTAAACATCCATCATGCTATGCAAAAATATATAAAAAAGTAGGTTATTACAATATTCAAATCGAAATGAAAAGAATACATAATATACTCTTTTATTTACATTCACGTTGCAGCTCTTTTATTTTGTGCCCAAAGAAAAAGAAATACTCACACTGCTGACGTAATGACATGAATTATGAATATTTAGCAAACTCAAAATATTGCTGTTGTTCTTACTTGTTGGTTGTTATACACTCGAGCCTGCACTTATAATCTATAGCTGTACTTACAACAAATATCCCCCTCAACTTCCTAAACAATAGCATTACACAACAATGATTTTAGAGAGCATGAAACTACAATTTATTCTATTACAATGGATTTGTAATAATAGGGAATTTTATTTCATGTTTTTATGTGCTGAGATGTTTTTCGCAGTCTTTTTATTGTTACGTGAATGTCTGAATTCTATGAAATACTTAAGTAAAAGTATTTAATTCAGCTCTAGTTTTTTGTTAGTTGGCATAAATAATAGCAGGTGGATTTTCTTTATTCCAATTTATAATTACACTAACGTAGAAATACCTTGTTTTCAAATTAAGCTGCTGAATTTAAAATTTCCTTTGGACTTTGTCTTTCTACTAATCGATATTCCTCCTAAACGAGTGATATTGTTCCAATCCTTGACCTCATTTGTATTTTATCTGCAACTTATTTTTGGTTCATGATCATGCTTTCTTAGAAAATTCGTAAAAGGAAAACGACGTATACAGTGGCAGCGCAGAGCGTCTAATAAACTCGAATTGTAGAGGGTAACATTTTGAACATAATTTTCCTTTGCATTTTTGCAACGAAACCACTCGTTTAGGTGGCACATCGGTTTGAAAATAGTCAAATTCCTATGTGAAAAAGGCAAATTTTCAATTTTAGCAGACTTTAGATCGACAAGTATCAACCATCCTTAAACAAAAGTTTTGAAAATAAAATCTGAGTACCTACCTATTAAATTCTGTATACAATTTTATTAGTTACAAACATAAACATTAGATGTAAATTGTCGTTGATAACAGTCCATTGCATTGCATTCATTAGATAATAACAAAATTTAGTCCATATGATACTATTGCTACATAGATACTGCTCTGCTACTACTATCAGCAAAAACATTTGGTCAAGCTACAGATAAAAACAACAAGATTTAATTCAAAAATACTTTTTCTATTTTGCCTTAACTACTTTGATTCATTAGCAGAACAATATTTGTGAAGAAAAAGAGAAGAAAAAAATATTCATATTATACACTATTCTTAAATATTCGCTATCCAATGCAAATCAGTATGCAGGGAAGAAGTAAATAGGAAATAAGCCGTCGTATTCTTGTAATTTTTCTTTGTAAGTCAGTTTGAAAACTTTGAACGAGATCTGGTCACTTAATGGGGACTGCAATATATAAGGAAATATGGAATTACAAATTAACACATCAATTAATTTTGTGATTGAAATTGCGAAAACAGTGAGGGAGAGGAATTACGGTTTCGTCGTTGTACACACGGTCGGCGACTTGCATCATATTGTTGAGGTCAATAATCAAGGTAGATATTGAGGCAAAACTTTTCTCATAGCGTGCAGGCGCATCATTAACTTTCAACAAACGGGATGCAATTTTGTTCAGAGTCATCAGTGGAAATCGAGGCGGCAGTTTTTCCTATCCAAAGATAAATATAAATCTTATAAATATTTATAATCCATTATTTCCTGCCGAAGATTTAAGAGTGGCATTTCCGTAGCTTGCGCGCTTGTGGCGACCCTATTGACTATCATAATCCTCGTTTTCTTTAGCAAAATGCTATCTCCTTCTAGCGTATTAGACCTAGGAAGTTAAGATCGGTTAAGGTTACGGTCGGTCAAAATGGAAACCTGGATAGTTCTCATCTCATACACTGAAATAGTCTTTATTCTCATTTTGCATTTTTCTCATTCCGACAGTCAAATTAAACTGAAAACAGTTATATTATTATCTCGAAATAAGAAACCATTATAATATGAGAAAAAAGGCCTCTATTTCGTTGTATGAGAATATTCCAGGTTTCCAGATTGGCCGACCTTAAGGTAAGGGTGACTTTTTTTGACATTTTTCAAATTTTTGCAAACGTGAAAATTTTTTACAAAATAAAATATGAAAATTTTAAAAATTTCATGTCTTCAAAAACAAAATGCCGTAATATTATTATTATTATTATTATTGTTTATTCAACAGACCATTCAATTTCCAATTATTACAAGTTTATACATGCATTGGTATGATATGATAGATATACCCCTAATAGTTTACCGATTTTTAAGTGTCTTATTTATTTGAATTTCTCGGATTAGCGCGGACCTAATTTCCTTAAATATTTTCCAAAAATGTATTTTAAACGCGCGACATTACGACGAAAAGACTTTGTTTGTAAGATTTTTTTTCCAAAACATTTCTTCTTTATAAAATTATGCGCGAAAGCTAGAGAAATGACGAAAAAAAAGTGAATCCAACCTAACCTTAACTTCCTAGACCCAAAACTCTAGGAGGACATAGCATTTTGCTTAAAAAAATACGAGGGATAATGATAATCAAAGGGGCTGCCCTCCTCCCCCCAGTCATAAATAAGCGCACCATATTTTATACCTTCTTTTTCTGTAGAATATTTTTTAAATTAAATTAAATTCATTTTGAAAATTTATAGGTTAAAAAAATCAGGACATGTTATCAGTCGTATCCTAGGTAGATCACTTTTGATTATGACTAATAAATACTTTTGACATTGACAAGCACAGATATCAAGATTGAAATAAATACCTTGCATATTTTTGTGAGATAGCATTGGAGAAGCCAAGATTCCTTGGGCTTATAGAGTTCACTCAAAAATTTGCAGGTTACAAAGTATTCCTGGGCACTGGTATAAATGCCATTGATCCCTGGAACAGAATAAATGTTCTTTGCCTCTTCCACAAAAGTTTCATCGTTCAATTTCTTGGGGTCCAAGCAGAAAAAACATTGCCAACTTCCAATTGGACAATTGAGTATTTCCGGAATGTGAAAATTCACTTCATCATGGTTTTCTGGTTTTATACAAAAATCCGATACGACTCCCAAATGGTATTTGCGTTGACAAGTAGCACAACACAATTCCTGTCCTGTTTCATCGATAGACTTCTCACAATATTTTTGTCCCCGATGGTATTTCGGCTTTTTCTGATGCTTCGTTTCTAATTTCCCCACGTTTCCAGTTTTTTATATTATTATTATCAAAAAATAGGTAATTTTCCTTCCTTTCATCTTATTTTACATTTAGTTTTGCTTTATACTCTTAAAATTTTACCTGGCATTGAAGCGAATGAATACCCCTCAAATTTTCCACTTTTATGTTTCAACCTGCAAAAAATAGTTAAAATAGAAATTATTTAAAATTTTAATCAATTCATCCTTTTTATTAATTTGTAGAAATGCTAATTTCCAGAAAAAAAACTTACTTTTTTGGCACATTTTTTATTAACGAGCCAAAACTTGAATTGGTTACATTCACTACTGGAATATCATTACAGAAAAATAATTTCGGTTTGGTCGGTTTAGGCTGCCTACCGCCCCTAGTTTTAAACAGATTTCCTAATTGGAGAAAAGAAATTCAGAAATATTAATTCCATATCAGTTACCGTGTGTGCTTATTTACATATTCCATTGTACCTTTATTGTTTTCCAAATGTCGTACTACTACGGAGTTTTTAGCTTTTTTGGTGGGAACCTGTGCATTTAGCACCCTGAAAATAATATACCTGCATCTTACCGTACATTAAAACGTTGTATCTTACATTTTAAAGGACTAATCTTACTTTGACATAGTTGGCGAGGATGAAGAAATTTCTCCATTTTTTTCTGGTGTGGGGCTTTTATTGACAACTTCAAGAGAATCCTGTGACCTTTTTCTATTGTGAGGCGAAGCTTTCTCAATCATCACAAATCGCTCGCTTTGTTTGCTATTCTTTTGCTCTCTGAAAATCAGAAATATAATGGCTTAAAATCATATGTTATGATGACTGTAGTAAATATATATTTATCTACAAAATTATTTTACTTTAAAAATCTTGGGAAGAAAGGGATATTTGAAGTGTTTCCGTCATTATTATTGTTGGTTTTATTGCAAAGATTGTCCGTATTCACAGATACATGTTTTTCACCATTTTCTGCCCCTGAGGGACTCAATGAAAATGAAGAGACAATTATGGGCATGTTAGAAGAGCCTGGCTCTGGCTCTTCCTTTAAAACAGAGGATGCCCATGCCCCTTCCATAATATCTTTAATGCGACAATTAAAAGTTCATATACATTCATGTAGTATTTTTTTGCATTTTTTAACTATTTTTTTAAACTAATACCTGGCATAGAACCCGATGAGTATTCTTTGGCTTTTCCTGCACAGGTATTTTCATTTTTCTTTTTCGGCCTGAAAAAAGAGTTAAATGGAGTTTTGTCAATGTATTCATTTTAATTTTTAATAATTCATAGAAATGTTACTAATTTTTAGAAAAAAATTACTTGGACAGGTTGCTTTTTATGGAAGGAACTTTCACAGTCAGATTTTTACTGCTGTCATCATCGAAAAATAATTTCGGTTTGGGTTGTCTACCACTCCTCGTTTTATTCGCACTGCCTAAGTTTTGGCGTAAAGAAAAGATAACCATTATTTGATGTCGATTCCATACTGCTATATAATTAATTCATTCTTCCGCTTTAGGTACCTTTTTCCATGCATGATGGTTTTTGTTCTACTTCCACGGAATTTTTAATGGTCTTTTTGGGAATGATTGGTTTTAGGTCCCTGAAAAGAATATTATTATTTGCATAATAAAATATATCATACGTAAAAGCGTTTGTATTTAACAGGAATAATCTGATACTTTGGCGTGCTTGGGGAAGATGAAAATCTAAGTTCTCCTTCTTTGTCTTTTTCGTTTAGGGCAGCCGAAATGCCATAATTGTCATATGACATTTTTCTATTAATATCTTCAGAAAAAGTATCTGAATTGATATTTGTATCTTCATCATCAATTTTGCTGCTCCGCAAGTTTGCATCCGGAGACTGTTCATCATTTTTTGCCTTTGAGAGATTGGGTGAAAATATACAGACAAATGTCTTAGAAGAGCATGACTGTGGTTCTTCCTTTAAAACAGCCGAAAATCTCTCCAGAACATTTTTTACGATAACTTGATACTTTTCTCTATTCAAAAAATGAATTGAAAATATATAAGGTTTGTGTGGAATTTGCATAGGTTATAGCTAAAAACTAAAAAGGCGTTGCTTGATTACGTGTAGGAGATATTCAGAGCGAAAATATTTGTATCCATGTAATCCTCCAGAAAGGCAATTAATTGCGTTGCTCTTTCATTCAGTTTCAATCCAAGCTTTTTTAGTTTTTCCAATTTAGTTTCAATTTTGACGACATTGCTGGATGCTGACGAGCGCGGACTTTGTTCAAGATCAATTCTAAATTAAATAATAAAATTATATTTATGTTGTTGCGAACAAAACTAATTTCAAAAATAATATAGAAATAAAAATCAAATACCCATAATTGTTTTTCAAAAATGGAACAAGCTTTTGATATACACGATTCAGAGCAACACGTTCTGCTTCCAGTTCATCTCGATGTGTCATAAACATCGTGCAAGCATTTCTATTTTCTCAAAAACATGATTATGATAGCCTTGTAATTGAATATTTAAATCCTAAAACAATGCATTACAATTTACCTTAAAGATCCTATGTCTTTTTTAATCATATCCTTTAGAGAGTTGGGAGCTTCCGTCAATTCCTGTAATGTTGATTTTGAATCACATTTTTCACAGGTTTCATTATCTTGCCTAAGAGTGGCAATCTTGATGTCATTACAATTTGAACATTGAAAGTATATTTTCTCAAACGTTCCGGAATTGTGGCTTTCCTTAATCCTTTGAAGGTATTGGTGGTGCTAAAAGGAAAAATATCACAAAAATATCACAAAAATATCATTAGAATTGTCTGCAGGAGGAGAAGACACATGACAGATGCTTATATCATGAGATCATGACATTTAGAATTTAACTTTTAAAAACGGTATTAATTTTCACTTAATATTTAATATTTATATCAAGATTGGGTTAAAAAATCTGCAGTGTCGTCAAGTATCACATTATAAATTATAAATTATCTTGAATTTCGATTAATTCGTGTAATAATTCTGTCAAGATTTTGAAAAATACTTTAAAGAAAACGAATACCTACAGATATAAGCTTTTAAAACCAAAACTTACCTCATAGCATTGTTCGCAATAGCGGGCGTTGCAAGTTTTGCAAATCACATTTCTTTCGTCTTTTGCCTCGCAGCAATCCTTCATCTTAATCAACTGCATAGTTTTGAAAAGAGCAATCTCTTCTTCAGCAGTGACGAGATCATCCTTCACTTTGTACACAATCTCACAACTTGGACACTTAGCTATGCGACAAAATAATTTTTATGAGCCGTCAATCAAACGGTACTCAATCATTGAACTTAATGAATAAAAAAACAGGGTTTCAAATTTCAAATATTATAAAACCCTAACATGCATGTAACTAGTTACAAATGTTTTCCTAGTCTAAAAATAATTTTATTTTTAACATTAGACTTGTTAGACGACTGACCGAGTTCGGTCGGACCCTATATATTTATGTTTAAAGGAGAAATATTTTTATTTACTTACATTCCTCGTTAGGAGTGACGATTTTAGCTAGATCTTGCAGACATTTCTTGGTGTCACACACGAAATGACAACAAGGAAGCTTTTTAAATGATTCAGCTGATGAGTTTGAGCAAATCACGCAAAAAAGCCATTTCCCGTTGCTCCAACGTCCTTCCTCATCCTTTGCTAATTAAAAATAAAAAAGAGAGTGATTAAATTTTTCGTGGTCGTTTTCGAAACAGTTTGAATGAAATGTAACTCTATCTGGGATGTCTGGAAAACATTAGCGGGCAACATCTCCTTTTTGACTCAATTTTATTTCCTGTGTGTGAGATAGTCCAATGATGTGACACGCTGATGCCTCTCAACAATCAACAATATGGAGTGCTTATTCAAGGTTTACTTTTTGTCAGTTTTTGTAGGAGAAAGAGATTAAAACATTACAGAAAATCGAAACTATATAATCAGAAGCCTTTGTGTATTGTATATAGGTACCTATATTTGACTTGTCAGGATACCTGACTGAGTGCAGCCTTTGGCTACTCACAGTCAGGTCTCTCTACGTGTA
>JABASI010004938.1:0-13150 GCA_019776505.1 Tomocerus nigrus | reverse complement strand
TCTCAGAGATACTAAACATGACATTCTATGATGATGGATTTTGTTCTGCTATCGGTATAGGTAGGTATAGGTACTTGTGTTCTAGTGAAGAGCAGACATTCCTGCCCGGGTGAAGAAATGTTTTAACTATAAAGAGCCTTCTCATTCTAACCATTTACATGTCAAATTTAGATAGAATTATAATGGATTATTTACATACACCCCATTATACTATATAAGTCGCAGGCATTTTAATGTAGGTCCCTAGCTATTTAGCTGGTTACTAGCCACTTTTACGGTGTGTTCAATAATACCGAAATGCTATGCTATCCCTCGCCAAACGGTTCAAAAATTTATTTTTCTTTACTTAATACATAGGTGCAGCAGAACTTTATATAGTAAAAAATATCGAAATATTTGCTTAACCTCGAGACAATCCCAAATAAAGCAGTAAGGTATAAAGCGTACATATTTAAAATTGTCATTAAGGTAATGGCGAAACTAGTTGTCATCCAGTCATCCCGTCCGCAAGCATTAATAACTAAATATATGAAATGGGAGTATATAAATCGTATGAACTTGGTTTCAACAGAATCCTACATTTGTGTAGCCTGAGACTGTACAATAGGATTCCAATTTTGTTTTAATTTTTAATGCTGATCTCACTATAAAAATGTTTACTAGTATTTAGCCTGTATATAAACCATTGCATTGTATGACAAGCAAAATAAGTAGGTGGTTAATATAGCATGATGAATAATTTGTATATGCATATTAAAAGAGACAGAACACATTCAGTTAAAATGTATTTATTTGTATTTAAGGTAATAATTTGTAGAAGCATGCACTGCACAAAGGCTTATGAACACAACAGAGGAAATTCATATATTTAATTGATACGAATTGTCTTACTTAATTAACACGAATTATCTTAATTGATACGAATTATCAAACAGCACGACTCATCATATAATGAAACAATAAAAACACATCACCATAATTTTATGTTGAATACAGTACTTGTTACAAGGATTTGTTTACAATGTTTACAATTTACAACAGTGCATCTAAATACGTTATATTTATGTAACACGTATGTATTTGCTAACTATAATAGTAATTACAATTCCGAATTTTCAACATTACTCTTTCAAGACTTGATTTGCGTTAGTTTATTTCTTTAGTAGGTACACATAAATTATTACATTACATTTTACAATAGAATCTCACAAAAAACAAATAAAATACTCTACATGATACTGCAACACTAGTATTTTATATTAATAATAAATGGCTACATACAACAATACAAAGGCTATTACATACGTAATGATAATATTTTTTATTCTGTATTAAATTTTAATAAGTAATTCGTTAATAATATTAATTTCAATCTGATACAACTGATTGAAAAAAAATCTCTGAATGATTTACAATAAATTGTATTAGCACACATATCGTTAATATGTTTCGAGAGTGCTTTAACTGTTGTAAGTAAAGGTATAGTAAGTTACATTATACATTATTACACCCATCTAATTGTTACTTGCATCTAGATTTATTTACAATTAGTACATATCAGCAGTACCTACACATAATTATTGTAAACCTTTCCGTTTTAGACACAGACAGCATCCATTTTCTTGAAAAATGCAACTGCGAATGAATTCTGACATTCGCATAATTGGCTAACTTTGATTTTGATCGTTCCCAATAATTTCTCATCATCATCACTGTCTTTGATCTATACAGTTCTAAAATGTGCTGGAAGTGAATTTTTTGTATTTGCAAACATTTTTTATTCTGTGTACTAGGATTTTTAAATTTTGTCCACTATACTATACCTATACTTACAATTTGCGTAACTTTCATTATTATAATGCAGCAGTGTGTAGTGTACATGTAATTTAGCTTTATGTGTCCTCATGAAGGAAGTAAGTATGTGTAGGTATTGTATAGTTTGTGTAAATATTTGCTTCAGTAACCCACAATACAAATACAAGCCGTAGTAATTAAGTGTCCCTACTACGTTCGTTTTACTACTGCTATGTATATACATCGGTACATACAATCAATGCTATGTATTTTCCACCATCTACATACTTAATATTAAATTATGTTAGACTACGGAGATAATTTCATTTACATAGTAGATAGACAATGTAGGTAGTAGGCAATAGGCACCTAGTAAGGTAGTTTGTACATTTTTCTCAATCTATTAACCAAAGCGTTAATGGTAGTCACTATCTATATAATTGTACAAGCAAGGTATCCAATAATATTCAATAGGTTTTATTTAATTTTGTATATTTATTATACATGCCCACAGTTTATAATAATTTTTCAATTCAAGTCAATCAAGCTTCAGTCACAGAAGTCAAGTCAATTATCAACTGGGATAAATTATTATCATCTAAGGATCTAAAGAAGTATCAATCAAGAAGATATAATGTTCAATATGTTTGCATTTACAGTGAAGGTCTTTAATTAATTGCCATAATTGCAATTTATTTATTTAGTTTTATTATTTACGTACTGCTAGCTACGACCTACCTGTATGCAATTATACAGGGCTAAAATTACATAATATTCTACAAATGTAATGTAAATGCAGTAAAAATCTACGGAATTACTATATTCTACTACATACTCGCCAGCTTTTGACTACCAGTAAGGATTTTTTACATTTCTCTTCATTTTCTTTTGTTTTCTCCAACGCTCTAATTAGAAAACCAACGGAAATTACATAATGTACAGACTATTTAAGTAATATTTATTGGTTCTCTGTTCTCTTTACAAACAAGGGTCTTTTTCTAAACTAGTTGCACACACTGATAATTACTCAAGTCAAGATACATTTTATTTGCAAATAATCCCATTACTACACCTATGTTTCCTAAATTTGCGTAACGAAACATTTTTCTACGAAAATGTTTGAATCTAACTAGTCTAGTCTGAATAAGCGTTATAAAATCCTCTGTGTAATACGCAGTAACAATATGCTACAACATTACATCCTCATCGAATTTTAAGCACTCAGAGCTTGTAGTTGTACAAACAAGTCAAGTCAGTTGGTTTTCATTAGTCCCGAAACTAAAATTAGTCTCAGTCTTGTTTCCCATTCATTCATACACTTGTTCTGTTCTGCTCCTTCAATTCGGCTTTTGTGTCGGGAACGGTGGTATCACTGAGGCAGCTGCTGAAGAAGGCGTTGTGAGCACTGCAAGTAAAAACAATACAATTCCTTAGTTTTCCAATCATTCTCAATTTCCTGAAAATATTTTGTAATAATTGTGATCACAAGTCAAAGTAAGATGTCAGAAATTATTCAAAGGGATCAATACATAATCGTCAATTCAATCCAAAGATTAGCTACTACAATAGTTAATCGTTAGGAATATTATTTAAAAAAATTTTTGCACATCTTTCCCGCCGACGAGTAATAGATAAGTTTGTGAGGATAAAAAAGTATACGTTTCATTACCTAACTTACCTCCATAGTGAGGTGAATACTGAGGCGGTACTGTGGGTATGATGGGATATCCTATTCCGACATGTGTGTGATGATGTGTGTGACTGTGAACGTGGTGCTGAGTGGGCGGGGACCGACTACTCTCGCTGTTCGGTCCTCCTGGAAGAATTCCGCCCGGTCCTAGAATCGGTTTTGAGTCCTTGCTCAGATCAGCTGCCTTTGGCATGTTTCCCCCTCCACTGTTGCTGCCCACGCTACTTCTCCCACTCCCGGGGGGTCCTCCTGCTGACATTCCACTGGGGGACTGAGGCATTGTAGACAGGTTCTGGCCGACGGAAGGGTTTTCCCGCTCCCCCCTGGGTCCCAAGCCGCCAACTTGAGGATTTGGGGATTTCAAGGCCCGCTCCTGCAGCTCGTGGATTTTATGCGCACTGTAGTACTGTGCGGCATGATGCTGGAGCAAGTCCAGGGCTTTGGAGGCGGATCCTGGAGCAGAGCCGCTGGGTCTCGACAAATCTTCGGGAAGTTGGGCACCTCCCGGGGCAGGGGGGTACCTAGGCATAGCACCTGGATGCATGTAAGGCGATCCTGGATAGGGGCCTGGAACCAAGACTTGTCTGTAGAAGGGATGGCTGGGGTCAAACGGCAGTCCCAAGGGACCCCCTTGTAAATAACTCTGAGGGATATAAGCGTAAGAGCCGGCGGTGGGGGGAGGGGGCGGTCCTTGGGTCTCCATCGTTGGCTTTGATCCTTCATTTCTTTCTCTTTCTTTTGCCTCTTTCTCCGTCTCTCCAGTGGAATTGTCCAAGTTTTTTGACAAGTGTTTATCTCCCTGAGGTCCAGTCGAACTTCTCCCACTGCCTCCTTTCAAAGAGTCCATCTTGCCATCTGCACTATCTTTGGAGCCTCTCTCGTGTCTATCTTCTCGATCTCTTTCACGCTCCCGATGCTCTCGCTCTCGTTTCGATTCTTTTGAGTGCTTGCTGCAAGGTGTGTTGAGAAAATGCGGTTTGGCACTTTCGGAGTAGTCCGTTCCGAATTCTGATTTAATTTCCACTCCTTTGTCATCTCCCATTGACATTGACAAAGGAGGGATGGGAGGGCGTTGGTCCTTGGACCTTCTGCTCTCTTCCCGATCTACGGGCTCTTGCTTTATGGAAACGCCAGAAACTCCGTCATCTTTTTCATTTCCCCCGAGTTTTCCCTTCCCAGCTGCTCTTTGCTCCGACACACTAATTTCCCTTTCTTTCTCTTCCATTCCTGGAAACATTCTTCCATGGTTCGCAGTGTTATACGGACTGTCGGGTAATAGACTCGCGTAAGGAGGTTGATCGAAGTGGTAATTAGAGTAGGGATAGTGGAAGTAGTGTTGTTGCGGTAAGTATTTCGGGTGATAGTCAATTTTGGGGGAGCGTCTCGGGTCTTCATTGTTAGCGACGCTGGTGGGAGGGGGCGCTACGTTTCCCGGCATCGGATGATTGTGCATACTGTGAGGAAGATTTGGGTGAGATTTATTTGGTACTTTGCTAATATTCTTGTCTAGCGGAGATTCCTCAGGTCCTGTGACCCCGACTCCAACTCCACCGGCTCTGCCATCAATTTTCGGAGCATTAGCAGGATTGTTTGGGTTGCCAGCTGTGGGAGAGTCCATGTACGGCGAGTAGAATGAAGGATAGAAGGAGGAAATGGGGTGATTAGTCGGCACTCCGACCGGCACGGGCTCTTTCTTCAGCTCGGGTGCGACAGCCAAGCTCTTGCAGTTTTCCTTCACAGCATTCGCAGCACCAACAGCCACACTCAATTCAGGATCCGGGCCCGAGTCGTTTGCATCCGAGATGTCTGAATAAGCGGGACTCTGAGGATCATCCCGGTTCTCGCCAGAATTCCCTCCCGTCCCATCACTTTTGTCATCATTCGGACTATCTCTGTCTCCAGAGTCTCTCTTGCGTCCTCTCAAATCTTCCGAGGAGTCTTTACTCGTCCGACCGCCGATAGAGTCAGGTCCAGAGCTGCCCCCGGAAAAAATACTAGCAGCTGTTCTCCCCCCATCGCCAAGTGAGCCGGAATGACCTTTGCCCCCCTCACGCTCCCCGCGTCCATCTCCACCACGACCCACCTTCCCGTCCCTCTCCCGGTCCTTGTCTTTATTCTTCTTCTTGTGTTTGTTTTTCTTGAGAGGTGGAGGGGCCGCGGCGTTTTTGTCTTTGTCCTTCCCTCCGCCGCCGCTTATTTTCTCGGCGACGTTAATTGGAACATTAAGAGGTACAGTGAGACTTTGCTGAGAGTGCAAAGAGGAAATCACATGAGCTGTGTGTCCTGGGTGTCCAGGATGAGAGTGGGCATGAGCATGTGGCTGCCAGGGAGCACCTTTCGTCGGTGGCAAACCCGCATTTCCTCCCGGGCCTCCACCTATAGATGATTTCATCACATTACTGTTTTCCCCGTCACGGGAGAGTGAAGAGTCCAGTCGGGGGACATTAACCACATGCCCGTGTACCATCGGGCGGTTGTGAAGAGAAATGTATGGCACAGGTACGGTCAATATCGGCGTCCGAGGCGTCACCGTCCCCATCGGCACACTCGGCGGAGAATCTTTGGTGGTTGAATTCGAGGAATTTCCATTATCAGCTGGTTTGGAATTCGAGTCCCCGTCTTTATCTGCCGCGGAAGGAACTTCCTTTTGAGATTTCCCACTTTTCCCTCCTGATTTACCGGTGAGCGGAAGTGGCACTTCGCTCGACTCTGGAACAGTCTCTTTCCCCGCGCTTAAATCACTTTCTCCCTTCGAATCGAACACTTTGTCATCAGCTTTCCCCGCACTGTTACTACTGCTGCTCCCACTTGTACTACTGGCATTGTTTCCATTCCCACCCGCCACACTTTTCTTTCCCGGAGTGCTCGTCGTCGTTGTCGTCGTCGTCGTCGTCGCTGAGGATTCTTCTGCCATTGTCGTCGTCGTTGTGGTCGTCGTTGTCCCCGAGGCAGATGTATTCGACGCTGAAGGAAGATCCGCCCCGCCGGCAGTGTCCGGCGTGTCTGACACGCCATCGGTAGACATAGACTCACTCGTCGTCCTCTCGTTCGAGCCATTGGCCGTGTCTGACGGCGTGGCCGCCGCGTTTGTACTCGCAGTTGACATGTTCGAGTCGGAGTCTTCTGGAGTGAAATTGTTGGAATGAGCATGTGACTGATGATATCGCAGCCCATTTATGTGCTTGTACTTTTTCGAGCAATTTGGCTCTGGGCACTCAATCAATTGCGGGGAGAAAGGACTGCTACTTGGCTTCTCTCCCTCCGCGTTCGATGATGAGGGGGCCGGACTGCTTGATTGCCTGTCCTTCCGATCGTTGTCTTTTGAAACCTTAGGTCGTTTAGCATTTTTCGGAGCTGTTGATACATCCTCTTGACTCTCATTCTCGCTTCCTCGTGTTTTCCTCTTTGGCCACGGATCAGCTTTCATTGGACTGATCGGCGTTACAAAAGCAGCCGCATTTGTCGAGCTTCCTCGACGTCCCTTCGCTCCGTTACGAAGTTTCGCATTTCCAGCTCGCACATCTGGGACTACGGGGTCATTCACGGGAGTTGCTGCTTGGGCACGACCTCTCTTCCCTCGATTCTTAGGAGTTCTCATTTCTAAATCACTTGTTGGAGAGTCACAGAACCGCGGCGGGGCCCAATCATTCTTCGTACAGTCTAATAGCGTCCCCACGTACGTTTTTCCTCTCCAAGTTACATTCACGACTAGCACACCTGAAATCACAATCATCACTCTCTTTAACACCATTTTTATTTACCTCGCCATCATTTCATGACCATCAAACATTACAAAGACATTAAAATGATCTACAGTAAATTACATCGTATTTTAATCGCCCGTTGATTAATTATTTAGGTAGCCGCCAACTATCTCTGCTGACATATCCAAAACCTCACCGTAGCAAACCAAATAGATACAGATAGAGATAGCTAGCATTTGGAAGGAATTGGCACTGCTTTACTATATTTACACATTGTGTACGTCTTTATTTTCAATAAGGCTGTAATTTGTCATTCTGTCTGACTCGAGTGGATTGTAGACAATCCATTCCACAGAGAAAGATGTAGCTAAAACAGATATTTCTATCTATAAGTTAGCGGGTAGGCCCTTTATCCAATGTCAAATGTAAAGATATGCTCAATTTGACTATCTGATGAATGGCAAATGCAGTCTAATTCCTCACCTGCCGTGCCATATTACACTATTGTCTTGAACACAGAGAACATTTCTAAAGCTTTTGTGCTAGGCTAAAGAACAACTGTTTGGTAGCAACTGAGTTGTAGTTAGAGTTGCTCTAGATGGGATTTGTCTGTAGTAGTATCGTCGAAAGAAAGGAGCAGAGGTATTGGAAGTGGGATAGTCAGTTTGTGGAGCGGTGGAGTTTCTGCGGTGCGGTGGAATGGTGGTGGTATGAAATAGGATTGGATTGATGTGATGATGAGTGAGAAAGAGCATCCTGTCCTCAGTAATTCAACTGTAGAGAAAGCATGAATAGGAATTCAAGGAATTCCACATTCACACAAATCAACACAACTTCAAAATGTGGTTGGAGAAATAAAGCCTTCCTGAGCCAATAAAACCACATCCACATCATTAATAATCTAATATCCCTTCTGTCTGAAATCAAAGCCGTGGGGATGGCAAAAAGGATGGCAGGAGCAGAGTAAAGAAGACAAGGTGTACCCTATACGAGTAGCTAAATAATATCTAAGCATAGAGAACAGAAGATAAAAGGAAAGCACCTAAAGCTCATACTCTCTATTACTACCTTGCCTTATTACCTTATGCTATACGTAAATACATACGAAATATAAGTAAATAGATCTAGAAAATCCATTGTCGAAAGATGTTGAATAGGTAAAAGAGGCAGGGTAGTGCATTGTTGTCATCTACCAATGTATATTATATCCATTTGCACATAGAGCAGACTTAACAGACATATATCCTCCCTACACACACCACACAATGGAAACAGAAAAGCTGAAAATGGAAGGAAGAAACAGATCTAGTAATATGTGTAGATATATTTAGGAATTCAATGGATATGGTGTCGTGTCAAGCTGTCGTGTCGGTAAGGATGCAATGGAACTTTAGTTCACGCCGAGTCATCTCCACTAAAGAACCGAGAGAAAAGCTGAGAAAGAAAGCAAAGAGTCGGAAAAGCTGCACAAGTCTTCTAGTGTAGTACAGAGACGATACAAAAGCAAGCAGAGAGCAAGCACATGCCAAAGAGTAGAGAAGAGAGAGAGAGAGAGATATTATTGTGTGCACAAGAGGAAGAGTGTTGGTTGGTTGGGTGTAGGAGTAATTCTTATATAGCAAGAGATATTACATCATCATTATAGATAGACACTGCACACACACACAGCATATGTCTCTACTTTGTGAACTTACTGTAGATAGAAATAGAGGCGAAAGAAAAGTTATATTTCGACGTGCATTGCTGAAGTAGGCAGAATCTATTGTATATCTATTAGCTCTCATCTATTCAATAGAGAGAGAGAGAAGATTTGGTTTGGGGGAGACTACTCTCTCTCTCTCTCTCGTCCATACTACAAAACGAAATATATATACATGGCTTATACTTTAATATAACTATGACTGTGTGATGTTGATACGGAGTCTAAGAGGGAGAGAGGAGTCGAGAGCGAAACCTGGTTTGCTTTGCTTTGCTTTAGAAGTTGGCTGGAAGAAAAGGGAATTGGAAAGAGGCCTTATAATATATGAACAAACTACATTGCATTAGATCAGAAGAGTCAAGACATATATTCTGTATCTATAGATAGGATAGATATATTGAGAGTAGATATATAGTTTGACTTGAGTCACTAATATAGAATCATAATATTATAACATTTTCATCTTGAACTTTATGAGAGTTGAGCTGAAGCCGAAGGAACGAGCGAGCGAGTGAGAGAGAGAGAGAGAGAGAGGAGTTAACCCTTTACGGGGGAAGAGTGCAAGAGCAGATGCTCAAACACAGGGAAATTGCTGACAGTTAGAAGACGAGGACACAAAAGTTGAAAGCTTTTTCGGCTATGAATGAATAGGGAAGGGAATTCGTTTGAGTATCATGAAATGGATGAGCAAGAACAACATTCAAGAATAATGGAATAGCTACTACCTCTCGTGGAAACTGAGTATGTATCTGTCTATAGTAGCATACTAGTAGTACCTTGTTATTAGGAGTTGCTGCTGCTATGAGAAAGAAGAAAGACATTTTCAGTTTCTTTGGCTAGAATAGTTTTAGTAGTGGAAGAAGGTAGTTGAGGAGAGTTGAGTAGGAGGAAGGATAGCTTAGCTCCGTGTATAGATAGTTCACACTGAAATCTTCTCACTCTCTCACTTACTGTTCTTTATGTGAGGAAACTGCTCATCCTTACTTAGCCAAGGAACAAGCAAGCTCCTTATAATAAGAGAAGAACAAGGAGAAGAAGCACAGACTAGATAAAGACTCTTCTCCACTCTTCTAATAAAATATTGTATCTGATTTCCTCTGCACTTAACTTGGCCATAGCATAGCATTGCACGCACTCTTATCATCTTATAGCGTCTATCTCTTTCTCTCCTTCACATTTTAGTGTAGTAAGTGTAGCGGGAGGAGAGAGAGCCGACTATGTAAAGCGAGTAAAATAAAGGAGAGCAAAATGTTTGCCCATTCTCAGACTAAAAGCCCTTGTGGCTCTATTATCTTTTCATAGAATGCAATTTAATATCCTACTCTCCTACTTGAAAATACACAGAAATAGCTCTCAACTTACTCGCCCCAGCTCAACTACACACTGCAACTGGATACTGCAGACAAGTGCACACGCTACAACACTATCTCTCTTCCTTTACTTTACTTTACATCACGATATCTTTTACCTCGACTAGATGTGCATAATAATAGGCCATGTTGAGGTGAACTATCATGAGACTCCTACCAAAAAGTGTTAATTCTACCTCTAATATCATCTCTTACCACAGAACATAACAGAATATCATCCTTTTCCGCTCTATTCTCTCTCTTTCTCTCTGTTCCTGTCATCTTTCACCCCTGTGGACACTCAGCATCACTATGCATACTTATCAAAACAGAGATACTCAAATTAATTAGCATCTTCGTCTCGCTTTCCCCAATTTTCCTATATTTCCTTCCAATCCGCATAGCATTAGTAGAATTAATGTAAACAGACATTTATAGTGTCTTTCTTTATTAGGCTTTAATGATTGCTACACTACAATCGTCTTTTTTGTCATTAGTAAACTAAAACACAGGAATGTTATTTCAAATATGACTCAACCATTTCATTCGGGTAATTTGGTATCTGCAATAAAATAGATGAGGATTATATAATTCTTTATGAGTAATAGAAATGAAAGCGTTAAAATTGAAGTAGTATCTTTTAAAATGCTAGCATTTTGTATTTGATAGGAATTTGTCAAGGTATAAAGTTAAATATTTGTGTACGTATCTATAGGCAATTGAAAGGGAACGAAGCAATTTTCAAGTCAGTGGAGTGAAGGATGAGATGAAAAGTGTTTGAATTGACTTTGACTCCTCCAGCAATTAGCTTATAATGTTAGAGTGGTTTGCTTAGTCCTCGAAATAGACTAGGCTAACACAATACAAGTGTGTACTGTGTACACAAGATTATATTACTTCAGAGAATGGCTAGCCAAGCGAATGTATTCGCTCTGCGGCAGTTATGTCATTTAATGAATCTCTCTCTCTCTCTCTCCTTTACTTTTATTTACTGCTCTAAACATTATAAGCTACTTAGCTATGTATTTATTTATAATTTATAACAGATGTATTATGGAGCGGGCCATTATTAATACAATATTCTTCCTAAACACTCTACAAGGCTTAAGTCGTCTGTTCATGTAACGACGCAGTGTCAGCACACAGACAGATCCCTATGTATACATTTAGGTAATTTGGGAGCAATATGCTTTTGCTTTGCTAAGGTATTAATTATCTGACATATGAGTGGGTAATAGAGACAAGGAGCAATTGTAGCAGCTACCTACTAACTACACTCTGCTTAACTAATAAATAATGGAGAAAGGAAGCAAGTGGAAGAACTAAGGCGAGTAAGCCAGAGCTTGGTTGGGTAATTAAAGCCCTCTACCTAATAAACTAAGAGGATGAAATGGAGATAAAAGCAACTGTTCTAAGAACTAAAACAGAAGAGCGAAAGAGATAGTGCGCAGTTATAGTCTTAGCATCTTGTTAGCTGGAAATATTCTTGTCTAGTGGAGTCTGGAAGTGAATTCACATCACACCACTACTGCGTACTTGGATCCTTGCTTTATGATATCACACACACAAAAGCCAAAACACTCCTTGAACCAAGCACACAGATTCTATAAGTATACATAAATGTGCTTTCAGTCGAACAAGATAATCAGTTTCCATTAAAAATACTACCAATGCTCTTTTATCTTTGATGCTTATAAGTTTGTGACTCTTAACTCTAGAGTACACAGCATGCCAGCATCATAATAATTCTTCCTTCAAAGCAGTTTACGTTTTTGTTATCTGAGATGAGCTTAGATCTTCTTCACTACTAATAAAGCCTTGACTCTTCACAGACATAAAAAAACTTTGCCTTTGAATAGATTTAATGTCGCAACATGAGTTCATAGCACACAATCCTTCCCTTTCTTTTCCATTCCTTATCTTAATTGCAACTTGCAACTGTATATAAAGATAAATGTGTTAAAAAACACATAGATATCCCAACAAGTGTAGAAAATCATTAAAATTTAGTTACACTATATAAATACTCTTCAATTATCGTAGTGTATAAAAGTTGAGTAGTAAATACGTTGGCTGGCGGTTAAGCTCGTATATCGCAATTACAATTATCGTTGACTCAGCAAAGAGTCCTTTTCAATTCTTTTGCTCTGTGTAGTGAGATAAAATGTGAGTTGCCCTATAAACTCCATCGTCGAACAAAAAGCTAGAATGCTGTACTGTGCTGTGTGTGTGGTAGTTTGAAGTGGTGCTGGATGGAATGGCCGTGTAATGCGGCGGTTCACTGCTCATGACAATAGTTTCTGGAGCTTCGTTAACGTTGGTGATACTTTTCGATGGAAACTTTTCCCACTTTATTTATATCAATTACAGGCCATTTGGAGAAGCTTCAATGATCAATAATTTGAATGTAATGGAGAAAGTTTTACGAGAGTGCCTTGTCTTGGACTCTTAAGGGCATTTCTGTTTATTGTATTTTACATGCTGAACTATTTATTTTATTACTAGCCTTTGACTAATCGTTAGCCTAACTACCTAGCAGTCTGAATTGACGCTAAAGAGTGGAAAGAGCGATTAAGAGTGATAAAGCTATGCAATAATATAAAGGAGAATTTATGAGCACTTGGCCTAAGCTCAATAGAATCTAAATGCAATAATAAGATGGTTAAGCCCATTCATCGAACTTAATAAGTGTAAAATGACATTAAACTCCGCAGCATGTCGGCAAATTGTGAGCTTTTAGCTATCCACTCATTCACTGAAGTTGAATGACAAAATCAAATCAATGAAAGTTGTTACACAACACAATGGATCATGTCTAGCACTTTTTAAATTCTGAAATGAGACGCAAATGAGCTTGTTTCTCTGTCTACCTACTGTGGTGAAGGGCTGTTGGATATATGAACAATGTCAAAAC
>JABASI010004937.1:0-13152 GCA_019776505.1 Tomocerus nigrus | reverse complement strand
ATGAGTAACAGATACTTCCAGAGAAATAGGAAATGTAAAAAAAAGAGTTTTTGGAAAATTTGAAACTGCAGAAATTGAACCAGTTAAATTGAAAGAAATACACAACGTGACATGTTCTTTTTAATCTTCTTAAGTTCTTATCCGCCGAAGAGATCATGCTTGATATTTAAGGGCCTTGAATTGGCTTGAATGAAATATTTTTTGCATATCGATTATCTAATATCAAAATGGAAAAGATATTACATCGAAATCCCGTTTGCTACACCCACACCACACCTATAGATAAGTAAACTTGAAGCAACTAGGGATGCTATTGACTTGCTTTCTATTCTACATTCTACATATTTACTTTGCAAACTTTAGCTGGAAGGACTTATCAGACTTATCACTTGTTTACTGCAAATATTATGCGAAGCTTGTTCTATTGTTTCTTAATGTAAAAGTGATAAACTTCTTTTGTGCACTTTAGATAATGTCAGACAAAGAGTGTACCTACGTTCAAAACTATGAAGTTTTATTTATTTAGAAACTTTTCCAATCCCCTCTAATTAATTTGTGTTTGATGAGACAGTAAAAGCATTTTATAGGCAAATATTAATTCTTGGTAATACATGATATCTGAAACATGTCATTAAGAATGATGTTATGAACCAATTTCAGTTCGTAAATAAAACAAACAGTAATGAATGGAGAATTGAGACTCCGACACACAACATCAAATGGAGAAGTTCAATTAAATGCTGGAATGGCAAATGAACGTAGTTACTTAATTTGATCTTACACTGAAAGTTTCGCTTCGTTGTACATAACATACGTGGGCATGGACATGTAACATGTAATATATATTATCGGCATAACCCCAAACCCCAATAGAGCCTCTAATGGTATGACAAACTTTTCTTCTGGCAAAATAAATAATTTTTGAAATTCTGCCACAGTAGTATTCCGTCGCAATAGAAGTTAGTTGAAGAAATATCAGTAGAAATTCCTGCAGCATTAAAAGTGTTTTGTTCATCTCCACAAAAGGTTACTTCATATTCTCACGACACTTGATAATTGCCTTTGTACTAAGTTTCACTTCATATTTTCAACAATAGCAACAATTAATCAATAGGTGAAACTGTGCGCAGTGGAAGTCCAAAGTTCTTGTTATGTCGGCTCCTTGCAATACTACAATGATTACAATGTTGGTACATAGATATATATTAAATTAACATGAAAATAGATGTGTGGGAGTATTGAATTGGATTGGAACTATTCAAAGTTGACATGTTTTAGAGCATTCGTGTTAACAATACTTACGCGATGTCATAATAAGCACCAAAAGTGGTTTGCCCTAATTTCTTTGTATTCCTAGGTGCGAAGAATGTTTAATATACAGAATTTAGGTACATTAATGTTATTGAACTAGATAAATCAATATCAATAACACATAACAGTATAAAATGAACACATCATTTAGGTTCATAGTAAAACAGGACCACAAAAAGAGAAATGTTTTACGGCAACGTAAAATTAGTCGAGCTTCATATAGACAATAGACACAGACATAATATTATATGAACACGATAAAATAAGGGAGATACAGATATTCTGTAGAATTTTAGCTAATCATAAGTTGGCTGAGAACTGTCTGGATGATGATGGTGATGATGTAGCTTAACTGGTAGCGATGTGAAGTAAGTCTAGATATGAAAATTGTTGGGAGGATCTTCTTTAGACCCCATTATTAAAGTCCGTGTTAGTTTTTCCCGTCACGGAAACGTTTCCAAGTTATACATGTGTTATTTAATTATGCATGTAATGTACAGAATCCACTGGCTACCTCGTTCGTAAGTTCGTATTGTTATTTCTACACGTATTATATGATACTTAGGTGGTTACTTACATACAAAATATGTTGTTATAACCAGAAAACTAAACAGAAAGTAGTAATATTCAAGATGATATTTAAAAAAATACGTTCTAGATCAAAGTAAGGGAGCCCTAGAGGAATCATTTCAAATACATAAATGTCTATAGAGGAAAATTCCAGAGAAATATGCTTATCATCAGTCAGTCAGTAGTCAGTAAGTTAACTTCATGTAGCCGTCTATTATTCATTTACCAAGAAAAATTATTATTCTTTATTCATTCTCACATAATTTCATATCGCATCGCAAGTTAGTGAAAGGCAAAAGATGTATATTCCTCCAACTGAATATGCACAGAATGTTAACTCCAAAGAACAATTCAAAGATGTAAATTGCATTAGATGTACACTTGAGCTCTCCATATGTTCATTTACATAACTCTACATAAAAACATCATGTAATGGGGTCAAAATTTTCGTTAATAGCCCTTAGCTTCAGATATCTTTGTTTTATTTCATCACAAAAAGGATGCAGATACTGTTACTTCTGGATATGTAGTCAATTATCTGCCATAAAATACTACTACCTATATATAAATAATATTCACAGTTTTCATTGCTTGCTGATCCCAGCATGTAGGTATTGTAGTTTGGGAACTCAATGGTAATTTTAGCCATTAAAATTTTAGGATTGTTTTCTTCTGCATTCTAATTTGTAATCTCCCATAAAAGTTGAATGACAGTGCTGAAAAACAAGTTTAAATATAGACTGTTTCTGGATGACGGATGTACGCTCCACAAAGCAGTGCTCCTGCTCTGACCCTGAAATATTCAAACATCTCATCGGACATCAACTATTAATAAGAGAACAATGGACGGGAACTATGAGCCCACAAGCTCTCTTCAATCCAGCACCCAAGAAAAGTCAGTTGTTGACAGTGACATGGGAATATCCACATGCCACATACCTACACCTACAGATATTCATGTAAATGTCCATATGCATTACTTTCATCTCTCTCCTAACCTTATTGCTAATATAATTACGAGCTTTCTTTAGTTCTGATATAAATGTAATGTAGGTAGCTATGAGTATAATGTACTGCATTCCGATTCTTTATGTGGTAAGTTGGTAAGTATAAACAAGGGAGTTATTCTGTGGTTACCAGATTCAACTTCTCGACACTGTAAAAATATAGTAGTGACAAGAAAAGGCACATAGCTACATAATTCACTTTTACAACTCTTTACTATTCACTTGTGGATATCCGTGCTGGTAACCACAAAAAATCAAATCACCCTTCCCTATGCATTCAAATCCTTTTCGTTGAAAATCGTCTCTACTATAATGCACAGTTACTGTTTAGCATACACATGTTTTACATGCATCCATGTGACCATACTACCGTTTTCTCTTCACCAGTATTCATTTATAGAAAGAGGCATATTTTTTATGGTGTTATTACACCGTAACTAACGTTGCACATACAGATAGCATTGCATGACTGATACATTGAGATTGACTGGGGAAAAAAACGGTGATGTCTATCCTGATCCCAAATCTATGTGTATGCACCTTCACAGACGCAAATGTAACCCCAGGTAATTAATCTTAATAGCTGTTGATGTGCGAGGAAAACATGATACAGACAAAAAATATTTTTCTATTCCTTTAATTTGTGCATGTGCTGTGGTTCCCTTCTAAATTCTACGTATTTGTGTTACTCATAGTATGCGCCTTGTAATGAACTGTCTGACTACATTGAATATGCAGTTATAAAGAGTTTTATCATGTACACCGAAAGCCGATATTAAAAGCTACCTGTTCCGTTAATGTAGAATTTGATTCAACTTTACTGTAACTGCATATTTGACGTACAAATGTGAATGATGTGATAAGCATTCTATAAATAGTTATGACCACTTTTGGTATAGTATATCGATAACGCGATTTTTGATGACAATGCTGTAAGATAAAGTTTTTATTAAACAATTTACCTGCATGATCAATACTGCGCAAAAATTCTGTAGAACATGACAAAGCTTGTACAGAGAGAAAAGCTGCATATGTTTTTCTATTGTTTAGCAATTAAGTAAAATTAACGGCCTGTCTTTCCATTATACTTTTGTTGTAGGTTGCTGCAGTAGTGTAGTGTAGGTAAGTACAATGAAATAAATGGAATGTTTCTTCTGTCATGAACTACAGCAATATTATAGTATAAATCCTAATAGCATTTAGTAGGTTGATGGATGGCTCCATTACCGTGCTATGGTTTTATTATGTGTAAATGCTGTAAAAAGTAGAACGATAATTCATGTCTTCTGTATTGCTTTTATCTTTGCTCTGGGCTTGGTACATTTTAGATCTGAGGAAGTTATAAATGGTCATTTATGTGTGGACTATGGCTAGCCATCGTATAAATACATCCAAGATGTCCTGTTGAAAAGCTGGGATATTACAGTGGAAATAGAGTCTAAGTGTTGTGGGAATTGAATTTTTCGTCTGCGAGGAAAGATTGTTGAATATCAAGATAAAAAATTCGCCATTAGGCACAATGTTATTTCTTTCTGTAATATTGAGCCAGGACATAATCCTGGATGGTGGACTGTGCCTGTAAAATCACCTTTTAGTCATTTGATTCAAGTAGCAGATGTAGGAAGAATCCTAAAATGTTTTTTTGGAAGAGTTCTTTCCAGTATCTACCCTTCCCTCATTGACAATAGACAGTTTTTAGCTCAAAGTTCCCAGTGTGATAAAGTTTATGAAAAATCTTAACAGATACTAACCCTTGTAATATATGGCCATTCGCAGTGAAACTAAGTTGTAAAAGCAAACTAAGGGTGATTCTTCTCATTGTCAGTATTTATAGAACGAAATGACTGTCCGCTGTTGAGAGTGTGGAAAGAAATGAAGTATCATTATATTATAAAAATGAAGTACCATGAGAATAGTTGGAATGAGAAAAAGAAAGTCAAGTTTTCTTGCGTACAGAGTTTCTGTGTAAAAAAAGCCGAACTGAGTGATGTGATGTTCACAAGAACTCGTTTCATATCACATCATATCATTTCTTTCAAGATTCAGTCAGGATTCAAGTGAAACGTTTACTTCTTCCTTCCTTCCTTTTCTTTCTTCCCACTCTCCCTCTCTGTCTTTCTCTTTTGCTTTCGGCGTTCACTCCGAAATTGTGTTGGAAGCCCTTGTGAAGTGAAAGAGAGAGAGAGAGAGTAAGAAAAGATGGTTTGCTTTAGCTTCCCAGTCTTCCTGCCGACAGATAGTAATAATACCAAGTCTATTTCTAATATTTTCCGTGTGAAAATCTTAAAACCAGTGAGTATAGTGAAACAGAGAGAGGAGAGAGAGAGAGAGTCCACGAGGAAGAAGTGTGTCTGTTAAAAAGGAAGAAAGTAGGCACGGAGAAGCTGTTCCAATATTATGATAATAGGCCCAGAAATGCATTCAAAATGTACATTTACGACAGTCGAAGGAGACACTCGAGTGCGGGGAATATACTTGCGAAATAGACTTTTTGTGTAAAATATGCAATAAATTTGATTCTTGGATGGGAGAGACCCAGTGGAATGAATGAAGCCCTGTCGGTTCGTTCAGGCCTTTCTTAGACATCCCTCAGTATTTCCAGATAGAGCTAGGATTCCCTTTGCTATGGCCGTGTCATGCCATGCCTATATTATTTTCAGCTGAGAATGAAGAGCCAGAAGAAGCCACAGCCACTCATACATGAGTACTGAATACCAGACCAGTAGCAGAAGGGGTATTTCCAAAGGCCATTCTTCGGACAATTTCAAATGATTTATTGCCTCCTAACAGAGATATTTTTAGAATAAAAATGAAAGAATAACACATGATATGGAGAGAGCCATTTTTTACGCTCACTCTTCCTTCCTTCTTGTGCCATTCCAACCTTGAATGCAAGTCACTTTTACTTCACTTCAGTTTTCACTTTTCACTAGTATTTCAGTCAAGATTTTCCCTTTTCCTCCGGCACTGCTCTTCCTTCATGTGTCAGTGGAGGCGAACGTCCAACGGCCATACCTAACACTGAAAAGAAGGTAACACTCAAGACATTACCGTTACTCACACTTCCACTTTAAGAATTCGCTGCCCTATACATCACCGCTCAATATTTGGTTGGAGAGGAGTGCATTGGACGAGATCAAGATTCTTCTGTGCACTCACCGTGTTCACATCAACGTGAATATTTCATCTTATGAGCAGATTATACTACGAGTGGACAGCAACGCTACATTGCGCTCCATTCCCAACATTTCCTCATTTTCTCGACTACAAAATCGATTTTCCTATTTTATTGGATTCTAAATTTAGGAACAGCAAAATTTTTGAATTGAGGACGTGATCCAGATGTCAGGAACTTCGTTTTCCGATTATTATTAGACGAAGCCAGACATGCTTCTGCTTAATAACTCTATAAAATAATATAAGCATTTGCGTCATGTTCGTAATTAATATAGCACATCTGTCCACCGGCTTTTTTCTTGCTTTTTACAAGCAGACTGAGAAACAAAAATACTTTTTCAACTGTCTAAAGCAGAAAAGAACTAACTCGACACAATAGTAGGTGAACAGAAGGCAAGAAAACCGGAACCCGAATAGAAAAATAGGACACATTTGTTGTAATAAATCAGCTGCATACAAACCGGAATGAGGTGACTTCAGTCATGCATACTATTTCCAAAAATGTCAAATCGATAGGAAAATGGAAGCTCAGACTCTAATTGAAGTTAATCGATTAGTTAGCCTTAAGGCTAACGACATGATTCCATGACGAATTGTTGCAAAGCTCCTTTTTACTAGGTTCCTGCAGAACAATAACGTTATTTGCATTGCACCAATGCCATTTTATCAAAGGGTGTGCTGGGACTCTGCCGTTTATAATTATGACGCTTTATACCATTCCAGCCAAGTGCTTTCAGCAGAAATTGCTCTATCAAACCGGAAGCACACAGCACTCAATTTTGAAAATCACCAACATGTGGTTAAAGAAAATAACTTTATCGACACTATGTAGTTTAACTCATATAGACTTATGACTTATCTAACCTATAATTATTGCAATTATTCTAGAAAAATAAGCACTGCTTTTCTACAGGTTTCGCCTTTAATCTCTATCATTTTCTGACGCGCTTGATTTTTAACTCTCAAAAGATGGATGGTCAAATTCTTTAAAGCTTACTTAGTTTACAATTTACTATACCTACAAAGTTTCTGAAATGCATTGATAAATGACATTCATTATAATTTGTGCAGGACATAATTTGTTACTTAACCTGTTGGCATGGTATGTCGACTAAAGACGACGGCATTTTCTAAATCGTTACTGTGGTGCGTCGACTAAAGGCGTCCGATTGTTTGTTGGACATAACGTGGGACGTCGCCTTTAGTCGTCAGGTATTTGTTTTGCCGTAACATGGGGTGACGCCTAATGTCGACGCTTCTCAGGGAATGGTAGCCGTGGAGTTGTCGACTAAAGGCGTCAGTGACAAATTTGGTAGTTTTGGAGACTGGACATTTTGATTTTGCAGGTGAAAAAAATTATATTTTAGAGGGAACCGAATGATTATGACGTGACTGCATGTAAACTGTATCTTATACAGTGACGGACCCCGAAGAGGGAAAGGAACCTTGGAATTTCCCGTCAGGTTCAAAAAATTATTTTCATGCCTCCTTCCAAAATATACTTACGCGCGCAGCGCGTTACAAAAAATTCTTGATAACATCAACCTCATTGTAAACGTTGAGAAATTTTGTTTATGTTAATTTGAAACGATGAATTTGCTGCTGGGGATGAACCTAATTCTAATTGAAATGTTGGAAGATCCTCCAATTTTTGGCTGTGTGAAATGATAGTAAAAGTTTTGACATTTATGCAGACTTTACAATTCGGGCTCAAGGAATTGCTGTGGGAGCAAAAAGTATAAATTCCTAGAAAAATGTTCTTTGGCTTCCAACTTCGGAGAAATTATATGTTAACGGGGCTGTTATTTCTTGGGATGTAATTGATGGGTCAAGAGATAGGCAAAAATTGGAATTGCCCACTTATCCATTTCAGAGACAAATAATATTGGATTAATATTCCAAAAATATTAATGTGAACCATCCTCTTTTGGGGAAAAGGTTATCATATTACTCTGATGAAAAAGTGATAAAATACACAAAAGATATAAATCCCGCCTATTTCCCTTATCTGAAGGATCATAAAGTAGGAAACGTTACAGTAATGCCCGTGGCTGTGTTTTTTTAGATCGTTTTGGCAGCCGGGAGGGACTTATTGCACCGAAAGTACAAAAGAGATCGATTTTATGTTTCACAATTCGTAATTGATTCATTCGTAAGGAGGAATTTTTATATGGAAATAATCGCCATACCTGAAACAAGGTTTCCCGCTTTATTGAGCACGATAAATATTTGTAAATCTACTTTGTAAATCAGAAATAAAAACAGTTAAGCTGCATGCGCCGAAGTTAATCTATAGGCCAGGAACTACAAACTCTGAACCTTTTTCGATTCCATTTCTTATTAACCAAATTATGCATATATGCATGCATGGAATATTATTAAAATTATTACGTTTGAAAAATGACGGAAAACTGAAAACCCAAATTATCGTTACCCTTAGGACAAAAGAAGTAAGCCATTAAATGAAACCATGGAATCCAATTTAAATAATCTCAAATTAAGACCGACACAAATTTTCAGTGTGTGGAATTGCGTGGAGTCTGTTGCAATAAAGATAATTAAAGTGCAATACTCTATTTACTAATGAAATATTATTAAAATGTAGACGTAAAACAATGGGGGAATAAATTACAAGGGCTAATGTGAAATCGCTATACAGAACACAGATGCTAGCATGTTGGCTACACAATAAATAGTCCACATGTACTATGTATGTAATAGTCCATTCTCTAAACTTATTGCATAACATGCAATTTAACGAAATGAAGGTGTGCGAAAACACATGTAAAAGATACCATTTTCATGTAAAAGATACCATCATTCGATTTAAGAAAGGAAAAGTGTCACATTAATTGGAAATCGTTCTATTTGTAAAGAGTCTCTCTCTGGACTTGGAATTGATTGAACCCCAAAAAACTGTTTGCTGTGACATCAAAGATAATGCTCCCACGTAATATTTTCGTGTTGGTAGCCTTGCTCGTCGTTGTTCTAGTGTCCTTCAAAACAACTGCTACTCAAAATCCACAACCGTCTGGAGAGGAAGCTTCCAAGGATGTCGAAAATGTTTTTCAAAATCGACTTTTTCGAGTCAGAAGAAGGCTTAGTGTTACTAGCGAAGGAACAAACGATAGTGTCCGAAGAGAAAACGTAGCAAGCAATCGATATCGAAGATCTCCAGACCCGTAGCGTTATTTGCCCAACGGATTGCGTTATTATCCGAAAGGCCAGCCCGTTGGTTTCATAACATATGTCCCAAGGCCAAGGCCCCCTGTCGCAAGTAGACGATTTAATCAAATGGGAATGATGTACACCGATGAGGACTATTATTAACGAACACCTAAAGTCAATGGCCATCATATGAAGCAAAACATGGATTAATCTATTTTAAATATAATTCTGTAATAGAGATTTGAACTAATACCAATATAAATAAAAATCCATTTTACTAATGTAAAGCAGCCAACAGTGATTTAATTCTAGTCATTGCTTTTGAAAAATAAATTTCGGGTCACCGCCGAGAAAGCTCAATTGTATGCGGAATAGTGAAGAATTAAACCATTGTACAATTAAAAGTAATTTAAGGTAACTGAATATAATATAACTGCAAGTACATCCATTAAATACAGTTTTTTAAATTTCCCTTTCATGTTTTCCACGGCCAGACTAAAATTCCCCACCCTTTTAGAAAAATTCCCCACCCAACCAAATGCTAACCTAACCTAACCTAACTTAAAATAACCTAATTTCAAAGGGTGGGGAAAACTCCCCACCCCACTCGTAGGGTGGCTAATTTTCCCCAGCCGCTAATTTACCCTAATTTAACCTACAATAAACTAATTTCGATGTTCGGGAGGGTGGGGAATTTTTCGGAAGTGTGGGGCATTTCAGTCTTGCCGATGTTTTCCAGCTGTCCAAAAATTGTGGGAAAATGAGGATATCCGAAATATTTTGTAGCAAATTTAGATTGGCTCATAATTGCCAAATAAGAATTAGATGATTTAGGAAGCATGTTATTAAATTCTATTTCTTGTTTAATCTCAAATACTACACAACACAAACTACACACTTTACATCAGCTAAAAGATAACTAGTAAATTAATGTTTCAAAGTTGCAAATCCATAATGTAGCTTATAAGCCCAAATGTCAGGGTACATATCAAGTAGGAGGTATTGGATGGATATTTATTATAGTGACATTTGAAAACTCTTTGGCCACAGTAGTTGTTTTCGAATCTTTTACTTTAAATTGAAATTTTCCCCCAATGTCTTTTATCACACTTAACATTGTTGTTCTGAACATCTTGCTCATTGTCACATAAACAAAAAACAAAGCTGAGCAGCTCAAATATTCAAAAAGAGTCAATAGTTTTTGAAGTGGACGAATGCACTCATAATAATAAACGTCAGACAATATATCCATGGCAATGATCGCAAAGGGCAATTCAGCCACTAAAAATATTGCTAGAATGAGTAAAAGCATTTTGACTGTTTTATCCGTAGCTCTCTTGCAGATCACACTTTTATTCATGTGCATTCTTGCTCTCGATGTAGTAATCCTCCTCCAAAGTTTGTTGGCTTTTACAAGGTTCCACAGCAAACCAAATGTGAAAACCGTTAATAGAGAACAAGGTATCCACTTTTGAACCAATCTGCGATAAAATCAAACAACCTTCTAAGTATATTCGCTTGATAAAATATTAGCAATTCTATCTCGATTTAAAATATTATTTAACACCATCAAGAGAAATTCAATATTTACCGAGTATATATATTTCTATTTATTCTTTCTTTTATTATATGTACATATTAAGTATTAGATAAAAACTATTTTAATTTGCTTACGATCGTATGAATGGATCATAGTCAAAGTCGACATTCATGCGTGAGTCAATCAAAGAATTGTTTGCTAAAGAAGAGTTCACCGTTGTAACTTCAACATTCTCAACACGCATATTCAAAATGAGTATTAGTTGATATAACGCATTGCCGACAAATGTTAAGAAAATTGCCCGCTTAGCATTTCCCTTGGTCAAGACCTTTTTGCTTTTAAGAGGAAATGCAATGCCAAAATATTGCCAACTTGCTACCAAAACCGTCACGTGGGATGATAGCGTGTGAAATGTCTGAGTCAAAAAAATCAAATTAGTAGCGAATTGCAAATTAAATAATTGCTATATGTATATTTAAAAAGTTGGAATACCTAATGATAAATTAGTATCAGTAGGTCCTACCTACTGGTTTTATTATTTTTAGTACATTATTTATTAAACGGCGATATGTCATGGTCAGGATAAATCATTTAATCGGTGATTAAATATAATGGTATAAATTATTTGGTATAAGCGGTGATAAGTCATTTATCTTACCAAGTAACAAAGTGTATCCAGTAAAAATGTCTCCCACCATAATTGATTGTATGTCCGTTTATCTCCATAATTCTTCCTATAAGTAGCAAGACTGCTTTCTACAAATCCATAAAAAACAAATAAAAATTCGCTTGCAGCCAGGTTGGCCAAAATTATATTTATAGGGTTGATCATGTTCCTCCTGGTCATGACCATAAAATGGATTATGTTTGTCAGGCATCCAATAAAACAGGCCATTGTCAAGAAATAATTGTGGTAATTATTATATACTGTCCATATATGCTGCCAAAGATCTCCACAGTAAGCATACGGCTCTAAAAACATTGTAAAATAGCCATTGTAATTATCATTCTCACGTTCTGCAATTTATACTTTTTTTAAAAAATAACGGCTCCAAAATTATATTTAAAACGGTCATTTTAGTTATCATTCATCCTTCATACAATATGAAACAATAAAAGTTTACCTTTTTCGCAAGAAAATGTCGTCCAATTAAAGCCGTCATCAATGTACTTTCTGACACAAAGCGGTATTTGGTTATTAGTTTTATTATCGACAAATCCATTTGTAATGTTAACAGCAGATTGATTTTTGCACTTGTATTTTATATGGCCATAGCCAATATCCATGCTTTCTGCACAATAAATATCATATTCTTCCACATAAGAGTCCATGTCCTACATACATATAAAAGAGTGGAACACAATTTAGTTAGTTTTCAAATATTTTACATGCTTGTGGTTGAGGCATTGAAAAACTTACCGTGGAGCTCGGTGATAACGTAGTTTTTAATAATGGCAATTTGATTCAAATTCCCTTCGAAATTACTAGCGTTGGGATAACAAAAAAATTATCATTACCACTTTGAAAGAGTTGGAAGGCACTTTGACAAATTTTTCGACTAATTTAAAAAAAATTAATCGGTGGTAACAACCAACTCAACTCACTCAACTAAAACTTTACACTACTTATCTTTACAATCCTGTCACCTGTGTCATGTACAAAACTAATCTTTGATTTTCCGGACCTTATTTTATATGCACTGATGTCACTATATTCAATCAATAAAATAAAAAGATGCACATAATTCGCTTTCATTCTTTCCGGGTCTTGGCGAATGTCGACTTTATGAAGTAATAATAATATGTAGTACTCAACTCAATGACTACCTATATAGCTAATTTAATAATAAAGACTCAACTTACCATTCATTTGTAATACCTAGTAGATAAATCAGTCAGTAGTATGCGTAGCTACATTCATATATTCAGGCCATAGTGATATTGTCGTTGTTATAGCTGGCATTATATATTTATCCACAGTCAATATAAATATGCATATGCATAAGAGTAATAAATGTCCGTACAAGATAGCAACACGCCTTCTAATTAAATATGTTACAAACTACCCGTTATGAAATTAGGTAGGTACCTACCCAGACCCACTTATACATAAACACTTGAGTGAAAATGTAATGCAGTAAGTTTTAGTTAGCGCTTAGTGTTAATATGACTGTAAATAAATAGTTTATGACAAGGAAAAATCAAAGACACTAACTTTGATACCACATTAATGTAATTTACTCTTCTCTATTTGCGTCGGCATACATTTAAGATAAAATACCTCGCTACCTTCTGAGATTAAGAGTGGGAGGGAAATCCTAACGGTTCGATTTGGAACTGCAGGCAACAAACAAAAGTTTTCTTGATCTGCGTTGTACG
>JABASI010004936.1:0-13154 GCA_019776505.1 Tomocerus nigrus | reverse complement strand
TCCGACGCGAGAATAAATACATACATTTGTTGAAAGACGCTATATTCTTTGACCGTTTAAAAGTTGACAGTTTTATAGCTGACTCCATAATATTCTGTTTCAGGTTCCTTCCATACAGTCAGCCAGGGCAGGGTACTATATTTTACCTGCTTGCTATATCATAATAAATACTGTTAAGCTATGTTAGCCAATGCTACATATACAGATAAACAGGCCTAAAGAAGCGTACGTATATTTCAAAGTAATATAATATTCCTAAATGTATTACTTATATCAAGTATAAAGAATTATGTTATCGGAAAGGTAAGACGCAGGAGCTACTGGTTATTAGAAGAGTCAAGCCTTGGCATAGTAGCTAAAGACAGCGTAGCGTAGTCGTGCTACTAGTACTACATATCAGTAAATATGTAATGAAAGAAAAGCAAGATAAACTTCTGAGTCTGAAAGAAACTGAGTAGAGCGGAAACTATAGAAAGAGGATTCTTCTTCAGAGCAGTATTAAATTTCGTGTCTGTGCCGTACACACTTGTACCAAAAACAAAGCGCCATAGCAAAAGGCATGTTCTAGGTCTTACTTTAGGTAATTTAAAAGAATTGCGTGTGCTCTTTGATCAGATTCAGATACTACAACTGCTACTATACTTATATACCTTGAGAATACCTAAAAGCAATTAAATATCTATAGAGGAAGAAGAAGAAACTCACACCAATACATAAATATACCTACAACAACAACTGTAAAACTTTAGTGCAGATGCAATGCAATGAGAGTTATGATGTTATTTAGGAAGATTTTAGAAAGAGTCAAGGAAAGCAAATGGAAACTGAGAATGTGTTTTTCATTGCCGCAGTGTCTTAAAGATTTCAACTTTGGTTTCGGTTTGTACTTTCTTTTCTTATTTGAAACACAGGGTCTGCCATAGTCAGAAACGCACTCTAAAAAGAAAACCTGTCTACATAATTATAGCACAAGCACTGTATGTCTATGTTTACTATGAATACGTCCTCTGTCTACGTAATGTCTATATGCCATTGCAGTTGAATAGACTGAAAACATACTTGACATTTTACAAGTTGCATACATATTACTAAAACTTAGTTACACATAATATTATAGTTGCATAACGTATGTGTAATAGTTAGATCTCTATTCTATTCCGGTTTTGTAGGCTTGTGGCTCGGTTGGTTGGTATAGGCACTTCCATCCGCATCCAATTCTTCACTGTTATGTATGTTCTTTATTGTTAGTGCTTAGTGAATGCAGCCATTATAGTTTAGTGAGTTTAGTAGTCTGTCTATTCTGGAATTCCGCTAACAATAAGAAGGAAACAAGTTCTACAAAAACTCTTGTGAATTTGTTAGCCTTTTGTGTAAGTATGAGATATTGGGGTGTTCAAAGTGTTCGTAAGTAAGATTGGAAGTTGGGAAGAAAGACGGGAGGGAATAATCTATTGCTTCCTATCTCTGTTTGCATTTCTGACTCTGACTATTGAGAAAAGATGAAATCGTAGCGAAAACTTCAAAATTTTTTCAATTGTAAATAAGTAGTAACTCGAAACAGTTGAGCAGTCGTACTGACGTACAATTTGTAAGTGTCATTTCTCCTCACCGCAATGTAAATGTGCTTTAGTTTGGATTGGAGATCCATTTATTCACCCTGTAGATGTTTTGGTGTTCGTTTGTCAAGTCTCAAGTCACGTTTACTTCTTCCGACTTTGTTGTGAACTTGAAATACTTTAGTTAACATTAAGTACATCTGTATACATACATGCAAAGGAAAAGACAGTAAAGAAGATATTGGCATTCTTGTATAAGATGGCATGCTATAACTATGACGCTATATCGCTATGCCATGCCTCTTCATGCCACTACTAGTGAATGGTGAAGTGAATGCGGTGACTTTTATAGGCTTCAATGCAGACTGACTGACTTTACAAGAGTTGAGTACAGCAGTCGTCAGAGGAAATAGAATACGTAATGGAGGCTGTATCCAAAAACGCCACCTTTAACTGCACAAGTTGAATGGCAAATGTTGGTAGTAAACAAATGGAATCCTATAGTCAGTGAACGAAGAGACGAGACGAGGATTTCAACCAGTCCCAAATATTTAGAAAATGCCAAACTTCTCTTAAAATATTGAATAGAACAGAAAATAGTTTCTACTCTCTAGTTATTTGGTGGACAGTACGTAACAATGAAAATATGCCATTATGTTATGGACATTACTGATGTGGGTGTAATAATCATAGGTCCGCACACACAGGACTTCAAAGACCTAAATAAATGTCCTGTGTCCGTAACATTAAAATTGCAAAGAGAGGTATGCACAATATATTTGCAATTTATTCCTCTGTATGTAAATGGTAAATCTTTTGAGTACAAAAAGCCTATGATATACCCGAATAACGAGCATTTATATTACTTATGCTTACTACTTTTTAGTAAACTATTATTACCTTGAATTCAACTACTAACTTTTCCAAGTATGTTGAGGAGAAAGTAGAAGCATACAGATATTATAGCAGAATGCCACGTCTTGACTCTTGACACCATGACATTTACATCTCCGGAGTATTGAGTATAATAACAAGTGAAATATGTAACAAAATTATATAATTTTATATGAATCTAATAAAGCTATTGTTATTTGTTATAAGTACTATAACTAGGCGTGCTATATTATTGTATGCATAAAGTATACAGTATATTTTGTCTGACTATAGTTATAGTAGGCTCAGTATGTATTCATAGAACGTACTTATTTACAATTGGCTGCCTAGTTTGTTTAGCAAGTTAGAACTTGTAGTAGGTACGTAACAGTAAAGGCAGTATACTAACAAACGAGTATAGCATCTTTGTAAAATAGTAGTGTATTATTATTGTGTATCTGCAGATTTCAGAAATAGTGGCCACATTTAATTCTAGTAGATTCCTATTCAATAGTGATTGCGGTGCGCGGTGTATACTGTTTATATTTATTATAAAAGAAGCACATCGGGAAATCAAATTTCCTTCTTATGTAGATTAATTTGAATATCCAATTCAATGGAAACGACTCGACATTTTGTTGGCCTGGTCTGTTTGTACTTTAACTCACAACGGTTCCTTAGCAGAATGTCAAAGGCAAATGCTTTTCTGAATTCGTCCCTACTTACTTTCCACATGATGTATTTAAATAGTAGGCGAAGTCCCTAATACACTGCACAGTGCACACTCAAGCTGCAAACCGACACATTTTGAATGCTAGGCTAGAACTTTGCATTTGCATCTTTTGAATTGTTTGAACGTCTCAATTTTACTGTTGCTGCAAAGGATTCTCTATGTACACAGTAAGTTCTACTCAAATCGGAGCAAGGCAGGAATGTTAAACTAGCAAGCTCATTTTATGATTCCTTTCTCATTTTAATGCNCAGGAATGTTAAACTAGCAAGCTCATTTTATGATTCCTTTCTCATTTTAATGCTTGTTTAAGTATGGAAAGCCTTTCAGTAGCAAGTTAGTTTCTAGTAGGAAAGATCCAAAAAGTATTATATAATGGCGTTTTTAATATGTAAACACCATGAATGCAGTTTTAGAAGTCTTATAGAGCTTATACTGCATGTGAGTATATGACAGCTCTCGAATGATTGCACTCTAAAACTACTCAAACTTTATTTATTTTAGTTTAGACGAGGAATCGAGTACTCTGTACAGTGAAGTCGAATACTGTTGAAAGTTGAATAAGGATGAATGTAGGAGAGTATCAGTTCTCGGATACTTATTCAAACTAAACGAGATTCGAAATGATGACAAATGGCCATATGATTGCATTAGGCTTATTAAATTATGATAAAACTTTGTTAAGACTTTTCTACTGATCTGTCTATTCCAGAGCATGTACCGTTTTTCTTTCATTTTTTGTTTACGTTGCTGGCGGGTGGATGTAGATAGTGAGCCTTTATCTTCTGCTGGTATTTAGTAGTAGATGTGTCAGATTATGTGATCACAATTGAAGTAGTTTTGTTACTTTGCCAAAATCCAGTACTGCCCGGGTGTTTATCTCTGTTTTTCTTGGGTTTCCTATGGACCTATTTCATTCTTGTCTGGTGCTTGTTTGTGTGCAAAAGGATCCCATTGTACATGTATATGTGTTTTACATGCATGGCCTGACTAACGATAAACTGTAATGCATGACTTGCTTGCGTGTGCTTTAACGCTTTATCCTGCCCAACTGTCTTTCTAAATTGAATGATATCATCCGTATTGTTATTACTAGATAAATGATTAATTTCTTCATCTGCGCACATATATTTAGACTTGTGCTTCATTTAATATGCATGTGAAAGTAATGAAGTTATATACAATATCAATGTTAATTATTACATTCAGTAATTCACACAGCATGCAACAAGATGATACTGTAATGATTGTAATGATCAAGAGCGTTGGAATATTTTCAGATGTTTTGTTGTTGATCAATTAGCATTCCTTTTCGTTATATGGCAAGCTGTGTCTTTCATCAAATTATTATACATTTTCTCTGTAGGTTCTATGAACATACAATTTTTACGTTATAAACATTGTTATAAGCTGATATATGTATATATATATACTGTACTTTTCTTATAATTAGAGCATTGTTACATTTGCTATTTGACAAACAAGAATCTTGTTTTTGGGTACTGTTATTCTTCCATTATGTATAAGCTGGTACAAAGGTTTGCTGGTTTCGATTACAGGGTAGTTAAATTTTGGGTGCCATTCTTTAGGAGTAATAAAAATAGATCGTATAATAATAATAGTAATATTTGATATGGAGCAATCTAAACTATCGTGGTACTCGTAATGTTTACATTATGTTCTTAATGCTTGACGCAAGTGTAGTAGATAGGTTTCTGTATGGGATTCTACATACCTAAACAAGAGAAAGTTCTAGATGTTAATAAACAAAAAGGTCTAACCACGCAAAGAAAACTAGCAATGGTATTTATTATTCAAGTTGGACTGCTAGACCCACTAATGATACTTTAGTTTAGATATATATTTCTCTATTTGAAGGAAGTTCAACTGCGAAGTAGGCATCGATTATATTGTGGTAAAGCACGACCACATGCATATTAGTCTCTTGGTTTTAATGAGTTGGTTAATAGTGAGTGAATAAGCTCGAGCTATATAGTATGCCAATTCATTCCATAACACATATTATGTAGGTGTGATGGCATTTCAGCTTGGTTTACCTTCTTCTTTTCAGAGTTGATACGAATACAATAATAGAAACGATACGTAAGACAGCCTAACATTCTTATACATTGCTTGTGGCACTCTGTGTGAAAGTGAGTGCGTATAATGTTTACTTAGGTTTGTATCCTACATTAAGATTTAAGGGAAATTGTGTATTACGTAGAGCGCATTATAAATGGATGGGTTCACGTCTTAGTCATCGTACAAATAGCAACAACCCAACGGGTGAAAGCCCTGCTGTTATTTTAAGGAAAGAGAAATTCCGACTGACTATTGTTTGCAATTGTGATATTGGAAAGCATATAGAGTCAGAGCACGGGCAGTTTTAGATTTCGCATACCTATACATACACTTGTGTATGACTATAACGTAACTTGAGGCAACTCTGTGGGCATACTCCTCCAGAGTATGAAAAAGCTCAGCGAATTCAAAGTCCTTATGGAGAAAGCACATAAAATACTTTGGCTTAGAGAGTTAGTTATCGATCCAGTTTCAGGGCTGTCCAAATGGTCTTAGCTAAATGCGATGTATCTTCTATAGGGTCTCTATACAAAAGGCTGCCTGACTCAACACAAGTAGATCCCAAGCCAATGAGCAAGTCAACCGTGCAAAAGTAGTCCAGTGGCACATACTTTGGTAGTGTCTATTTAGGAATGGAAATTAAACTTCCATGCTTCTCCTGCCAGGAAGTGGATGTTATGGATTGCCACTGAAAAAAATAAATGAACTCTTGGTTTAGCACCGAAGAAAGGAAGAGAAATGACTTTAGTTTCATGTGAAGGGGTCATCCTCATCTCAACTAATGTGTGTTCGTGTTTATTGTTAGATCTTTAAAGGTGTGCGCATCTATGTAGACATATTATTCCCTGTATTGACTATTTGTTGATTGCACTCTTGAGGGTGTAAAAATGTGCAGACATTAGACAAGCTCTGGAAAAATACAAACTAGGGATTCCGGTTGTGTTCACGTTGAACGGAACAATTAATTAGCCAAGTATACACTCAACTAACGCAATTATAATTTGTGATATTTCGTATTTCATTGGGAGGATATTTCGCATTACTGCATACTGTAAGTTACCAATATTCAATCCACTTATCTACTATCTATCTATCTATGTCATGCAGCATTGCTAGTGAAATAGAAAAATAACTACATACTCAAATAGTATTTAAGCAGTAAAATATTTATTGTATAATGGATTTCGATTACGAAGGACACTTACTTTAAGCAATAATTATGCTAAGAATGGTGTTGACATTTTAGTATGCTTAAGTATTTATTAGTAATAGCATTGGTCATAGGGTAGGTAGTTAAGAATCCCTTAGTTTTGTCGATTTGTATGCATATCTGCAAATATCGGGTCTCTTTGCTGTGCATTCTGGAAAATCGAGTGTCTACAGTTCTTCAAAGCATGAGCTTATTCGTATATGCTTATGCACAGAGTAAAATCTCAAGAATTAAGCTATTAAGCATAATTTGCACATTTGAACAAAATTCTATCTCGAATTTGATTTGAAAGTTTCAACCGCGTAAGCGTAGTTGAGCCAGTAGTGTAGCAGAAATAATAGGCGGATTAAGATGAGATCGTCGTGGATAAAATAAATCCTTTAAAATGAGAATTTCTACGATTTGGGACAGGAAACTATTACTACATATTTAAGTAACACACAGTAGGTAACAGTGCTATATGGTTCCACTTGCCACTATTTTGTACCTACTAAATTGAGGTTGAATAATTCTACCTAAGAAATGCCTATGTATGTCCTACATATATTACAGTAAGTAAATTGGATTTGTTCTCTTCTTCCAAATCACTTCTCCCTGAGTTCACTATATTACATTTTTGAATTGGGAGGGTATTATTTTAGGCCATGGATGACAGTTAATCATTTTCTTTTTCTGAAGAAGGAAAATGCGTCCTTAGGTTCTGCCTCCGTCTGGAATTGAATTTCTTATGTTAAAGCACTTTAAATACACTTACACTTAAAATACGTTTTCTATAGGAAGGAGCTCAAAAGTGCGCTTACACTAAATGCATTAGCTACGTACATCATATATAAACCGCAATATTGCATTATCGTTATCAGCTAGATCCTCTGCGTATACTTTTCTATATCTCATATATGAGTGTCATGAAAAGAGCTTTTGAAAGAACTTTCGTGATAATGGGATAAAAATAAGTTCATGTCATCTCTTCGCAGAGACGGAGAGAAGGAAGGAAAGTACGAATTTTCTGTCCTGTCTCTGAGTTACATAATATTGATTTTCATTTTCTGCACGGGCTGTTTCCACTCCGTCAGTCTCTTGTGTCTTGGTTCGTTGAATCCGCTGGTAGGCGAATGTAGGTACATACATAAATTGCTGGACGAACTGGAGTCTGTCATCTGGGTAGTCTCATACTACATAAGTACGTCTATTGTCTATTATATTCTGCACACTATCATCTTTGGTGTGCTTGAAAAACTCTTCTATGACTCACTCGGTCACTCTCTGTGAGTCACCAGACCGATTTATATTATGCCACTACTATAATAATAAGATGTTATAGTCGTAGTCGCAAGCTTTCTTTCGTATTTCCAAATAATACAATTAACAAGGTATACTTGATCTATCTGCCTCTGAAGATTTGATGTTGGTTAGTTTATGCATTCTGCATTTATACGTATACATTATGTATTTTCGCGTATAAGTGGAAGCTACAACATTATCATCCTTTTGTGCTCTTAGTTTTGTGGACGTGACAGGAAATATGAACATTAGTATGATAATGCCTTTCCCCAACCACAACATCATACTGTGGTTTCTTTGTGTCTTTTAAGATCATAGAATAGGCAGAGAAAACTATATCTGACAGGAAACAGCAAGAGAGACAGAGAAAGTCGAATGCTAGTCCTCCTCCTGCTGAAAGTGATGTTGAATACAAAATTAAATTAGCTTCTCTCCAGTCCAGGTCTGACTCTTTGTACTACAACGACACTAGTTGAGCCAACAATAAAATGTACTACTTATCACTATCACCACCTACCTGTGTCTGTTACACAACGGTACGATGCAGAGCAATAAGAGCCATCCGAGTTACAGAAAAGCTCAGTATTAGTCCTCTCCAAACTTGGCTACTTTTATTATTACTGATTTACGAACTACTGCTATACTATCAATTTAGTCCTTCCGCTCCAGTCCAGATAATTCTAATAAATGGGAGTCTTCGATTTCTGTTTCACTTCCGTTCTATCTTCCCCTTTTCTCTTCTTTCTTCAAAATAGACTCGTTACTTTCTTAGCCAAGCTAATACATAGCTTTCTAAGCAATAATTTTCGAAATACATAAGTTAGTTGATGAGATAAGAGGTAAGATCCGGTCCAAAATGTAATTTAGGTAAACTGATTGTCAATTAGGTAGTTAAATATATATAGTATAATATTAACACATGTGCTTTGTGCTTTTCTAACTGGTTACCTTGCACTAGTTGCACTGGTAATTACATTTGTCTTCTACCTCTACTATGATTAGCTATCTGTGTTGTACTATGTTAAGCTAATGGGGCAATTTTGTTAAAATTCATGTTTCTTATCCATTCTATTATTCTAATAGCATGCAAATTGCAATATTAAATCATTTTTATTTTATTATTATTATTTGAAATGAAGATAACAAGGTTTTGGTGGCAATAATAATTACTAGGCTAAGGAAATGAGATTTGTGCTTAATATGTTATAAGAATGATAATTTTGGATTGCGTCCAGAAACCTGAGGCGCGGCGGAGGACAAGTCTTAACAAGGACTTCGTGCTGCAGCCAGTGTCAGTAAAACATATCCTAGTAACTACTTACCCTAGTATTAAAAACAAAATGTACATAATAGTAGGATTAGAATTCCTACATGAGCTACATTTGTAATGTTCATTCGTAGTAAATAGTAAGTGTAGCAGGGATCGATAATTTCATTATAACTGGAAAAGTTTTACCTTTTTGCAATTTCATTGTGGTACCAAATTGAATACATGGAAGGCATGACTTGTAAGGCAATTGGAATCTACAATATAGTTTTACTCCATTCTGTAATCAGATAGGATCAAGTAAAGAGGCAGCTTGCCATTTTCACTTATGCAAAGTTTTTATGCAAAGTAAACTGTGTGAAGAATACCAGTTGACTGAACATGTTTGACTGAATTTTTTGTGAAATAGTTACGGCTATTTCAATATTGCAGTGGATTTTTGAACTTGTGTATACTCATTTACTATTTACGCCATAAATACTTCACCGTTACAATTCGATTATGTTTATGTTAAATGGACCTGCTGTATCAATCTTATTTTTTATTATCTACGCATTAAAATAAAATGTAGTAATGTAGATAATCCAGAATTTTCTTGTAGTTGCGGAGTTAAATGTACCCATCTAAATATAAAATGCCAATGAAAAATTCAGTTTTGGTAATCTCGAAATCTCCTTCAAATTTAATAGTGGTTTTGTATTTTGTTAGTTGACATTGTTTGATTTCCATCGGCAGATTTGATTTTTTAATGAAATTGAATGAAGAATGTGGTGGGACAGGGATTGACACTTGGAATTTTAACCCGATGAATTAAATTTGGTATTCCTTGTCTTCGACAATCTAGTTTCTGGATATATGTTAGAATTTAGTGTTTTATGCTTAAGTGGAGCTCGTTTCATGACTTGCAAAACTTGTTAATTATGACCATCTCTTGCAATATGCAACTAGTATAAAGCATGGCTTGTCTTGAATTAAGTAGAGTGCGCATTGCAGCTCAGAGAAAGTTTAGTATTTTGCTAGTAAAGCATAAATTACCGAAAATGTTGGGGAATTCGTAGAAGTTCTATCTGTATAGCTTAGAATTCTGTAATATTCGCCAGAGTCAGGCGTAAATACTTACAAGCTAAAGGGTTCCAAAGAATGCTTGCTGCTCTTACATTTAATCCCTCCTGATTAGCGGATCTATATCATGCATGTAAATTAGGTCACGAATAATGTTAGCTCCCTGTTGCAGTCTCGCCCTCACCAATTATTGTTCCATATTCAATAAAAATAGTCTGTATAGTTGCCAACCATAAATTAAATTATCTCTCTTTTGTCACTGTGATAATTTGGGTTTGAGTCAGTATACATTATCTTGCATGAAAATCATAAACTACATTTAAGTAATAAGTGATATTTGATGTTTTGAAGTTATGGCAAAAAAAGTTGTTCTTGTTGATGATGGTGAATACCAAACCATGATAACTTTTAGGGTAAAAAATTGTTTCATTGAGGTCGTCATAAAAATAAAATCATTGATTGATGACTTGATATAATGATGATGACTATAGAATAATGAAAGGGAAATTACGATCATTAAAAATGGCATTAGTGAAAGAAAGCAAATGCGGACAATGAGTTGTGCGTACTCTGTTACATGATATATTTATTAAACCCTGTATTTTTTACAGCAATAGTTTTACTTACTTTTACTGTCATTTCTACAATGCTCAGTCCTTTAGTTTTGTGAAGAACGGTAAGTACGTAGTACATGGTACACTACTACTGGTTTGTAACGAGAGTATGATATTCGATTCCAAACTCTGAAAGTCTCAGTAGGATATGAAGCGTTTAAGGGTGACTTATCCGTTAGGTTTATCTAACGTTTTTTAGGTACATCTTAATATAATATTAATATTGCCTTAAATATTCTATTGAAGTCCTTCTATAACTATGGCTATAATAACATTTAGAAGTTGTAATAAAAGATTTCAAGTTAGCAATGCGAGTCGCAAGATTTTTTGCAGGTTTGGGCAAGGGTAATATTATTCTATTCTGCTCTCCTCTCTGATTTTTATCTGAAAGTAAGTTAGGTTTACTTTGTGTTGTAATACTTTAGTGCATACTACAAAGGAGGATTTTATTCTAAGCTAGCGTGGTGCATAGATTGTTAAATTTGTAGAGAGGGGACGTAAAATCAAATTACTTTGTGCTATTATGTATGTTCATAAAATCCTGGCAAATCAGAAGTTAGGACTAGCATGAAAATTAGAAGTTAGTTATTTGAGTAAGTAGCACTGAATATGTAAAATTAAAATAGCAGCTAACGAGAAAAGCAAAGTGAGTTTTGTTGGAAATGCTTAAATATGCGCATAATTATTATTCTGTAGTACAGAAGACTGGCTAAAGAAGTGCGTACTTAAAGTTAACAGCCGTGAACGTTTATTAAAACTTGCGTTTTGTCAAATCTTCGTTGCTGATATTTTAGCTGAATATGCTTTGTGTTTGAGTGTGTCTCTATTTGTTGAGTAATTCCACCCTATGTATTAAAATGAATATCCTTGATGATTCTCTTGCTTGTGGGCTAAGAGAGTCTTCTTTCTTCGTTAAAGTCATCTTGGCTTTTAGCTTTACAGCCTAAATGTATACAAATCCATGCACTATTGTTACATTTTATGAGATCCACGAGTCATTGAAGTTGAAGTGCTACTGTCGTCATCCTCATATTATTGCATGCAGGAAAACCAAAAGATGATCTCAACTTACCAAATATTTTAGTACTGTTTTCTACCTAACGCTATAATTATGTTAATGAAATCCCCTTTTATGAAGAAACTCGAATGGAAAATGTTAAAAGTAGATAGGGTATACCTAAATAGGTAAGGGCATATTAAATAGAGTCTAGTGTCTATCTAGTCTATACAATAGCTTCATAGATTATTGTCAAAACTACTCTATTGTGTATAGTATGACTGCATGTTTATTATTATGGTCTACTGTTTCACGCAGTAATTGCAGTTGCAAATTATGAAGAAATGATATTTGCATGTGCAATTTGCATTTATTTCGCACTTGAATAGATAGCGACCTTGATTTCTTCTGTTGATGAAGAAAAGTAACTTTCATTACTGGTCTGTTAGTGTAGAAGAGTAGGCAACTCAACTTTAGGTTGGGCTTTTTCTATTGCTGTTGGGCTAGATTAGATTTGTGGCTAGGCAATAGGCAAAAGCACGCAAAAAACTGCATAGAAATATCAACTCAGGAAAGGAGGAGAGACGTGAACTTACAGAAAACCATTAAGTTTAAGTTTTAAGTAATGTAACGACCTGTCATGAACGCTCCGGTGAGTTTCCTTTTTTTCGCATTTGTTAATCCAGCTGAACTTAGATTTCTAATATCGTATATCTTGATATGAGTATTAAGGCAGGAGGCAAGGTTCTGAGTTACATAAGTTTACATTCCTGCAACATAGACATGCAGAAAAAAAGGTTAACGTGTGGATTACCCTAATAAATCAGTTGTTGAAAGCTCGAAGAGTTGAATGTTTTTTAAAATATCTGATTGGGCTTATTAGGTGCATGGTGGTTGCATAGCAGTTCCGCAGCTTCATATGTTTCAATATTTCTCCCTTTTTGTTCCATTAAGTAAATACGAGAAGTATAGAAATGCACACAAACTTACGTTGCAGAGAGTTATTTCATTCTGATATCGTATCATAATTATTAACTAGAATGCAATTCTGACTAGTATTTGGTCTAGTTGGTAAATATTTAATAATTCTTTATTAGTGTACTATAGTGAATAGTCCTAAGTAAACCTAGAGTACCTACATTTAACATTTATAGACATATAGGTACAAATTCGACTGCTTGAGACCTTTCCAACATACAAGCGACTGATTATGAGTATTACAGTCAGCATTTATGAACGTACGATTACATATGAGAGTAGTCTGTGATATACTTTATGTGTCTTACGTTCTACAAATGATTAATGCAAGCACAAGGGTCTTTCTACCTTACAGTGCAGTGCTGTGCTCAAGGAAGATATTTGGTTAGAAAGTTAGAATATTGTGCCTTTTAGTGACTGGGTGACTCACTTTATGTTCAACCGCCTGGATGGAAATAAATGTCGTTGTGTTATCAATGAGAACATCGTGCCATTTGCATTTCC
>JABASI010004935.1:0-13154 GCA_019776505.1 Tomocerus nigrus | reverse complement strand
TTTTTGTGGAATTCGAGGCACCGGGAAGTCTTTGATCATGGCACTCCAAGTTATGGATAATGTTAGCTGCTTGCAACTTTATTGAGAAGAAGCTCCAGGGTATGCCGGAGCATAGGTAAGGTGGGTGGACGTATTGTTGTTCCAATGAAACCATTTCCCTGGTTATATTCGCGAAAAATCTTCGACTTCTACCAATTTACTTTGGTACTTTGGTTTTATACACACAAATGCACAACGCTATAAAATTATAGCTCAGTTTTCAGTAACTCCGTAGCATCATATTTGCATGCCCTTGCATTTTATTATTTTCATAGACTTTGTGGTAGAGACTAAAAATCTTCCCATCATACATACAATTCACTTCATCGCATTTAACACCGACAATTTCAACCTACTAGTTTCGTTTTAGTCCTATTATATGCAAAGCTAAGTAATTGATGTATCAACTACAGTAATCCGCTGCCATATTTTATGATAAATGGAATGAACTTACCAATTGCATCATAAAGAGTCGGCAACCAATCTTGGGCGTGGAAAATGTCATAGGACACTCGATTTTGAATATGTGGACTCCAAATACAAGCAGCAAGTCTCGTACCTCCTTCCCAGAGTGTATTTTTGGCCTAATTACAATAATTATTAATGATTACATACCTAACTCTATTTAATTTCTAGCCAAATTAATTCAGAGTCGACTTAGTTCACATTTGAAGTAATTTACAGGCGAATTAATTTCTATATAGCCGAATTATTGAGAGCCGATTCTGTTCACAGTTGAATTAATTTGCAGTCAAAATAATTGAGAGTCGAGTTAATTCACAGTTGAATTAATTAACAAAGCATTTAGTTCACAGTCAAAATAGCTGAGAGTCTGAGAGTCGAGTTAATTCACAGTTGAATTAATTTTAGAGTCGAATTAATTAGCAGACGATTTAATTTACAGTCAAAATAATTTTGAGAATCGAGTTAACTCATACATATTATTTAATTACGAGTCGAGTCGAATTAATTAATAAAGCAGTTAATTCACAGACAAAATACCTGAGAGTCGAGTTAATTCACAGTTGAATTAATTAACAAAGCATTTAGTTCACAGTCAAAATAGCTGAGGCTCGAGTTAATTGTTAATTCACAGTTGAATTAATTTTGGAGTCGAATTAATTAACAGAAAAATTTACAGTCGAAATAATTTTGAGAAACGATTTAATTGAACTTAATTGATACATTTTATTTAATTAAGAGTCGAGTCGAAAAGAAATAATTAACAAATCATTTAATTCACAGTCAAAATTGCTGAGAGTCGAGTTAATTCACAGTTGAATTAATTTTAGGATCGAATTACTGATTAGCAGAATTTACAGTCGAAAGTCGAAATAATTGAAAGACGATTTAATTTACAGTCGAATTAATGAATTTGTAAATTGCAAAGCCGAAATTCGAATTAATGTACGTAATACCTAGCCAATAATTATTATGTAGTTATATTTAAATATTAATTTACATAATGATATTAGGTATAGTGACTTTAGACATACTCCTCTGAGTGGCCAATTAGAACCATAATTTAAATCATATCCATCGGGGGCTCCGCCATTTATCACTTGCAAAAATAATGATAGAATTGTTCAACATGTTTTCATCGGCCAAACTTTTGACAACTAGTCCTACAGATTCGTCTAATTTGTCCATCATGCCTATCAAAATTATAAATGTAAACAAAAAAGGGTTTTCTAGTTTATAAAGTAGTATAGAAACATATTGAATGACTGTGTGTTCACCAGCGTATTTTCTTCTGTTTCCATCTTGAACAGAGTTTTGGAATTTTGCAACGCTTTTCCGCGGTGCTTGTAACGCACGGGGAGCAAAGGCAGAATGTGGAGCGATATGGTTGATCATCAAAAATAAAGGTCTATCTTTTTCTTGGTTTCTAATTGTTTTAATTGCTTCATCTGTAAAAATGTCCGTACTTGGAAAAATAAATGATAATTTTATCGCATAATCCTAAAAGAAATCGTAAATGAATATTTCGTATCGATTTAATTTTACTTACTCGTATTTTCCAAAAGAAGAGAAGTCGACTGACATATTCCTTCGGAAATCATATCCTCTATATACCTTAATAAATTAAAAACTAAAAATATTTATTATGATTTATTATATAGGGGTCAGGCCCGGCTTTAGGGGAATGCGATTCTTTGCAATTTCCACCAAGGGGGTCCAAAGTTTAGAAAACAAATTAAATGAAAATGAAAGTGAGATACTTATTGCAAATTTTCAATTTGAGAATACTTGAAGAAAATGTCAATTTTCTATCATGTGGTGCCCGAAATTAGCAATATAAGTTACGTCACAGTGGCCAGGGCCCCAAAAGTTTTATGAAGTAGGTAAGTATATTTATACTAGTTCTTATCTTACACCTTCTGGGCCACCGTCAACACTAGTATGAGTGTAGTAATCCTGTTTTCCGAGCCAATAGCCAACATGAGAATCAAAACCTCTGAATGTAGGAGTTAGTTCTTTCCTGGAGTGCCCCAAATGCCATTTCCCGACCAAATGCGTCGAGTAGCCCTTCTCTTTCAAATATTCAGGCAACAATTTTTCTCCCAAAGGAAGTCCGTCAACTGATCCTCCCATTATTACAAAATGCTCTGTAAAAATAATAAAATTTTGAAATAAATAATAATAACCATTATTATAGCAATTTATTAGCTTTCTTTTTACTACCTACTCAAATAGTCTTTTCAAAGTTTTTTGAACGGAAAAGTGGAAATAAGAAAACTGTTCCAAGAGTAAGAAGACTTACGTAAACGTAAATGGATGGGATGCTTTCCTGTCATAATTGCTCCTCGTGTAGGTGTACATAGTGGAGATCCATAATAACTATTCAAAATCATTCCATTTAGAGCTAATGCATCTATATTTGGAGTAGGAATTTGAGGAGAGCCGTGAAAACTGAAATCGTTCCATCCCTAAACAAAAATTAATTAGCATTTTAAGTGTAATTAATTGTAAATCTTTATTAAAATTCACAATAAATAAATTGAGAAATAGAAATGGCTATTTAGAAAAATTCATACCGCATCATCCGCCAAGATAAATATTATATTTGGTTTTAAGGGATTTGCTATTGTGACACTTCCATACAAAACGGCGAATGTGTAAAAGAACAGAAAGTTGGAAACTCTAATGCTACACATATTAGTTAATATGTATTCCTATTCACTTTGTAAAATGTTTGATCATTGAAAGAAGTATTCAAAATTGGTAAATAAAAGTAAAACCCACGATTATCGATATTTATGTTACTTAATTAATAATATTTATGATTTACTATTTTCCTTCTGTTCCAAACGCAAATAATCTTTATGACCCAATTTTATTATAGGTACCTACTAATAAATATCATTTTATAAGAATCATAATAATATTATACACCTATGTATATATATAAACATCCATGTATTCACAGACTACAGACATCTCGTTTCAAACATGCTGAGGATGTGGGGCAGGGTGAAATAAATGTAAGAATGACGCAAACCTCATCCACTGCCAATGCCAAGTTCCAAATGTGCTGGCAGTTGACAGGCACAGTAGCTATATTCACTCTTGTAATTCATGATTCACATAATCATTATTATAGAAGCTACTTAATTATGTCTATACTATTCCATTTCCCATTTAAGTCTGATCTGGTCCATCATACTGGTGCCTCATTCTGTAATTCTGTTTTAGTCATTCTACGATGAGATGATGAGGAAATCAGTTTCATAAATGAATGACAGTTTTACAATGTACAACATCAATTCATTGTATTTATTTACTGTCACAAGCTTTTTGTCACAACATATATTAACCTAAAACAATTGTTTATCCAGCGATAAGCAATGCAATAAAATAATCTATAGTGAATGTTCATGAATATCTAATAATAATTTTCCTTTAAAACAGCCCAAAAAGGATGTGATAATCTAATAATGCATTTCTTAAGAGAATTATGATGAGATAGATCATAGATTCACTGTACCTACATTAATTAATGACTATGACACAATTAAATATTTAATAATTATAATTAGTATGCAGTGCTAACTGCTAATTTACAATAAGGCAATTAACACGCATTATAGGCACAAATGGTATCAACTGACATTTTTGTGTCATGGGCCTTATACATGTTATGTGTAGATATATAACATTAACACATACTTAATATTACTATGTAGCTAGATTATGTAAGTATATAATCTTTTATTCTATACATGAATGCTTAAACTTTACATTTACTTGCTTATACTTATAAAATTAATGTTAACTTGTGACAGATCAGTTTCGTTGAATTAAGTGTATTTAGCTTACTGCTTACTTGTGAAAAAGGGATTTAGTGAAAGGTCATAATGTCAATTTGCCTCAAGATATTATTTAAGTATATTCTACAAGCTAATAAGACATAAGCTACAAGCGTAGGCAATAGGCATTATTATGTATATATAACGAATGATACAGTTTTTATTAGTAGGTAGGTATATATACCCAATATATATGCAATACCCAAACCCACTCAAGGAATATCAGACCCGAAAGTATGATACCGTATATATACTGTCCGAATTTCGGATTTCCTATTATCCTGAATCATTTACAAGTAGGCCAGTTTACATCGTCATCTGGGTCGGCTACGTACTACGTGCGTCATACGTGTGTATGTACAGAATTTCTTTTTTGGTAGCAGAATGTGGGATATCAAAATTCGGACAGGATTCGACCCTATTCTTTAGGATCCATTTTCTCTGCTACTTAAAACGACTAGTGACAATAATTAATGCTCATCATATTACTTATTATTATTATCTCTACGCTCTATATTATTTTAACTGTTGATCAAAGTTGATTCTCTGCTATTACACATGGATCAAAATCTGATTACAATACACTTACAAACGCATGGTTCTAATTATTACTTTTAACCCTTCCTCACATAAACGGTCCATGGATGGACCAAAACTTTTTAAATTTGGTGGTGCTCAGTTGTTGCTTGTCTTATAAATTCGGGATTTTTTGTTATCCATAAGAAACTATCCCTTGGTTATTAGAAGTTCTTTGGCGCAGCCGTTGACCAATTACAAGCCAGAGAATGAAATAAAATTACGAAATTTTACGAAATTTTACTCGAAAATCTACAGTTTAGGATAAGACGTCCCATTCATGGACCAAATGAAACGACGCTCGGGCACGCAAGGATCCATAATGGATGGGCCTATGCCATTGCTGCTATTGGCTGCTAGCAAAGCCATTGTTTGCAAGCAGCCAATCACAGTCAGAGAGTGTGGGTTCGCCCCTGGACCGTTCATGCTTTTAAGTTGATTTTGATCATCATGTGAGGAAGGGTTAACTTCCGTTGGTAGTCTCAAGCTTCGAATGCCTATACGAAAACAAGGGAAAACCATCATAAATGAAAAATAGCAAACCGCAAAGTACTTTATAGAAATATTGGCAATTTTTCTGTTTTTGCAACACAGTTTATTAATGGTATTTACCCTGAAAGAATCCTATTAATTTTCCATGGGCATCAATCGGTCAAATATGCTGACATACAAAGAGGGTAATAACAAAGATATGCTTCATTTTGAAATAGACAGGAACCTATTATCTATACTATATACTTTTAATAGATGTCTTCTGATATGGTTAAAAATTGGTAAAATACGTGTCTTAAATGCTCTATATACAAAAACTCGAAACGATTCAAAAGTCAAGAAGGAAATTGCTAATCTGGAGGAACATCATGGAATTTAGAGTTTTGATCACGATATGAGACAACGAGAAAGGAATGTCCTATATAGTTCATTACAAAAACATTTAGTCGGTTTTCTATTGGTGGAATTTCGAATGTCAATTTTTTTGATTTAATGCTAAAAAAGTTTAAAAAACCGACAAATGTTTTGGACGAACTACATGATTGGATAGCGACCCAAACCTTTTGTTGGCATCGGTCCATGAATACGATTATGTTCTTTTGCTTCTTCAGTGTACAACCAGATGACCAAGATGAAATACAATGAGGAGATAAGCATCAGAGAGTCGTCAGCAATCGATCTGTCCAAGTAATCCGGGGACATCACTGTTGCTACGAGAAGTGAAATGCTGACGAATATGGAAAAGAATCTCACGAACATCCATATCCTCAACATAATGATCGAGTTCTGTATTTTTTGAAAACATTAAATACTTAAATTTAATTACTACTGTTAACTACTATGCATTTATAATGTCTATGTTATACTTTTTGTTTCGGTTCATGAAAATTGTACGTAAAACGTTACCCTTGTGATTCCACATAGTAGAATGGTGGAGCAGACAATTCCTGCGAAATTTCTGCCAGCTGCTACACCAAGTAGTCCATACAGATCCTGGTTTGGTACTGTGTTCAAAATGTGGAAAGGAGCTTAGTATTAAACAGAGCAGTCAGTACAAACAAATCATGTCCATTTTTCTTCTTGTGATTATATATTTACAAATACCCAATTTTATATCTGAGAAATATTGTTAGTCACAAAATCGTCAAAAATCGGCCTAATTTTAAGATTTTTTTACATTGTTTTTAAATATCAATCATTAATACGTTTCGTTTAAATATCATATACATTTATTAGATTTAAACATTTTTCGTTATTATATTACGTAGCGGTAGCTACTTAATAACGATGTAATATCGTATTGTAAATTGTAACATATTAAAATAATGAACTCTAAAATATTTTTCATTTAAAAGGTTAAAAAATTGGAATGTTTGTACTTACATGGCCTGGCCCTATGTGGATTCTGTCGATTGTCATCAGAAATCTTTTTCGTCAGGATGGCTAATTGACCCATCTTTCTGCAGGATGTGATAAAAGCGCCGATAAAACATGCCTAAAACGTGATAAAATAAAACAACAATTTTTTGTGTATTTTTATTTTCCAAACCTGTATTTCTCGGATTTCGAGGGAAGTCAGGGAAGGTAGAGCCCCCCTCGTTCCCTGCCTATGCCACCCTAGTCCTAAATCCTAGGTGCTAACGTTGGTTAGTTGGGGTTGCGTTAAGGGTTAGTAAATAAAAAGAAAATCGTTGATTATAGGAAGAAAAAACAAAGCTTTTGATGCTACTGAGACAAAAGAAAACACCCCTCCCAAAAATCATGAATCGTATGGGCGAATAATACTTTAAAATTTTGAATTAAAGGTAAAATGAGGCTATTTTATTACACACATTTATAATATATCGAGGTGCTTCAACTTGTAATATATTTTTAATAAAAGTTTTAATGGGAAACGTTTTTATTTTAGTGATATAGGGTCCTGTATCGAATTAAGTTGACATAATTTAATTAGGTATTTGTTTTGAAGACCTACCAACTCCAAAATGGAAATCATCATCCCCGCAACTTGATTTGTAACCCAGATAAATGGTCTAAGCCTCTTCCAATACGGGTCACCCGGGTTTGCATGGGGTGGCGGAAGAAACTTCATTTTGAAATTTCTTTCTTTCGAAAACACCAATTATACTTACTAGTAAATTCAACTATAGGACAAAATTTTCCAAAAATATTAAATGCAATCAGTTTTTAACTGCGTAGTTAACTTAAAGCCAAGTAAGTATACACGTAATCGTAGAGTTAAACGATGAGCTCCCAGAAAACAAAAATGGCGTCTTCGATTCTGCGATTGTCCTTTTATCCCTCTCACCTTTTTAATAGTCTTAAAGCTAGGAATTGTAGACCACGTAATCATAATTATAAAAATTATTTTACACTGTATACTCTAACTATACTCTAAAAGTACAAAGCATGATCGTGTAAATTAGCAATCAAAGGTAAATAGAAGAAAAGCGACGCAAGTTCTATGAGCAATTCCTGCTCAATCAGAAATTACAGGGATTTCCAGGGTATGAAATAAAATGAAATATTATAGCAACTAAAAAGTGGTAAATAACATCGTAGAAAATCGGAATAAAATATTTTACAATGAATATGTCATCACGATTATGAAATTCGTAATTAAAAGTAGATTTTATCATTACAAATAGATCTTAATTTATAATTAAAATAATAATCTTAATTTAACCACAATATGACCGGATTCTTCCAAAATTCTATTTTTTTCCAACTATAAACCTTTCAATTCTTTGTTTGCGTCGATCGAGTTGGATACTCACCCACTTAGTTACATCCTTGTAAACATTTGGCGGCTTCCTTCCTTACATGACATTTATGTAAAGCTACAACTAGAATTTGCGTCTTGTTTGTAACGTATGTAACTTATAAAAAGCAGTTGAGCAACTGAGTAGATATTATAATAGGAAAGAAGTTTGTCATGTCGCTTGTAATAATCCTCTTTGAATAATTCATTAATTTAGTTCACATTACCTACAATTCTAACGTTCTTCTAAGTTCTAACTGTAAAATACCTTCAATAGTAATTCTATAAAATCAATATAATTAGGTAGGAATGTCTAATTGGGTGGTTGTGTATATATTCTTTCAAAGAAGCCACAAAATTAAGCATAGCGACTACTTTTCCGTTTTAATTCGAGTTCATAATAATATTATTAATGACGCCTGTAGTAAGTAGTAAGAATAGAGATGATAATACTTAAAATCCCATTTATCCCAAATGTATAATAGGTCATTTAAACAAACGAACAAATTAACATTTATTAGAAGAAAATATGTAGATGCAATAATTATCTCGAAAAAGAATTTTAGGAAAATCGGCTGGAAGATTTATTATTATTATATATTACAGATTTATACAATGTAAAAAATGCTAAGTATTACAAAATAAAGTTGGAAAAATTATTGAAATACGAAATACTAATAATAATCATAAAAGATTTTAAGTTTTTTTCGACGAGTAGGTAGCAATTAAAAGACATACATACTGAATCATCATCGTGGCGAGGAGGGCTAGAGTTTTATTTAGGGCATCATCGGTAAAGTATTGCTTTCTGAATTGCAAGACGGAAATTGGGTAGAAACAAGAAGATCTGTCTTAAATCCAAGTTTCTTGAAATGAGCAACAATTGTCTCATTTTCTTCAGGTGAGATCGTTTCAGAAACAGTTGAAGCTTGGTAACCGACATCTCCATTAGGAAAACACATCACAACCCCCAATAAATTATGATCTTCTTTTCCATCGAAATAAGTCAAATAAAATTTAGCTGTGTCCTCTGTAAAATAAACAATTTACAAGCTTCCTACGTGTTCCAATATTCAATACACATGCACAATTTTCAATACATTTTTATTACTTAGAAGGTGTTTTATTTGCAATATTTTACGTACTGATTTCGTTTTTGGAATTGTAGAAATCACAGGTAAAAACATAATTGACATCTGTGCAATTTAATGTGATAGTTTGGTCACCGAATCCGTTAAACTTTCCAATAATGTGATGCTCGTCAAGAAAATCGATGCCGCCTTTTAAACAAAGTTTAGAAAGCTCATCTTCTCTGGCAATATACTTCCCTGTGAACCAACTTGCAATGCGCTTCCTTAAAAAGTCATTCGTGAACTGACTCCTCCAGCCTTTCTCCACATTTTCATGGAACTGGGAAACGAATTGAAAAATAGTTTTTACAAAGTCAAAGAAAATTAAACTGACAAGAATGATAATTTTTTCAAGTTAGTCTAGGAATATACTTATTAACAATTTACCCATTTAGGATCAACAAGATTATCGGCTATCACAGGACTTTGACAAAAATTCGTCGTTTCTTCGTTGTTGCAGCTCTCCTGGCCAAAAACCACCACGTTTGATGCAAAAATTCCAAGAAATAATATTGAAATGCCAAGACTTTTGCTTTTAACATTCTCAGATAGGAATATTTCCATGTTTTTGTTTTCCGATACGTTATTTATTTTCAAATTAGCAATTAATAGTTTGAATAAGAGAGAAATAAGAGAGAAACTAAGTCAAAAATAGCTACTACGTCTACTTTATATACATAACAGAGTAATTTAGTTGTTGCGGAAATTACGCTTTATGATGGTTACTTATTGTACGTACAATTCCTTAATCTTTCGATAATTATTCAATTATGTTATTAAGGATAAATACATATTAATTAAGTACTTTTAATTGCCTTTCTTGAATTAATATAAAAAGAAATGGCAAAGTTTACATGCAAAACGTAAAACTGAGTTTTAAGCGATGCGATGGTCGCGTAATAAGGAAAATTCATTCTATTTATCGTAACGGACCTTTAATAAGATTATTATTAAGTAATTATAAAGATAACATCCCCGATTTTCTTCCAAAATAAAAATACTTCCTACATTCTTCATACGATGAAATTAATCGCATGAAAGCAATCTGATTGCAATAAGCAAGTAATAATCCCCTAGTACATCATCGTAGATGGTAGAAACTCTTCATCATAAATTAACTCATCACTACTTTAAATGAAATCTTCTTAGAATGTCTAAAAATATATCACGAGTGGTTCTTCCATATAATTACTAACAATTATCCTGTTGTATATAAGCAGTCAGTATCATGCTATTTTTACGCACGCAACGCAAGAAGGCAAATCCGTTGGTTTAGTAAATACATCTTAAACGATCTCTTGCATGTAACTACTTGTGATCTTGTGAAGCAGAACTCTATGTACTTCTTTTCTGTATTACAAATAGGTAAGTGCTCTTAGATATCTCCGACGCAAGGATTTTCTCCTTCTGCGTGTTTGCTAACGAATGGACATTCTACATATACTATATATTATCATGATATAACTTATAAACAAATGGATAAATAAATGATAAATATAACGCCATAATACCCGTAATACACTACTGAATATATAATCATATATAATGTATCATTTTCCCATATGTACACTGCACGTGGAGTTACGTAAAACATCTCTAATCTTATCCTCAGAAAGGCACAATTTTTTTCTGATTTTCCCGAACATTTTAACTTGTAACCAAAAACGAAAATAATCGACAACGTTAAAGTAAGTGTACATTAGTTATATACATGGTAAAACTATTAAAGTGGTAACTGCTAATAATTATTATGCTAAGTGAACTATTTAATTTAACTCTAGCTTTTTGGTGAGCAATACCCGTCCAATCCAGAAACTTTTTTTAATAAGCACAACACGTCACTTAAACAACAAGAGTATACCTATCCATATTTGTGTACAGGTATATTAGATATCTTCCCTTAAATACACCACAGACATTCTAAATGAAATAAATAACCTAAATCATTTTCTAAGGTACACCCGTACGCCTGCATAACATTTGGAAATTCAAATATTCTGTACAGGATGTAACAAAAGTCAGTACTCATAGGCAATTAAAGTTCCCCGTCTGTATGACGGGTCAATTTACTAGTTCCCTTATTACAAAATCAATCGAAAACGATACCACATTATGAGAGCGCTTCACCACAGACATTCTAAATGAAATAAATAACCTAAATCATTTTCTAAGGTACACCCGTACGTCTGCATAACATTTGGAAATTCACATATTCTGTACAGGATGTAACAAAAGTTAGTACCCATAGGCAAAATTCCCCCTCTGTATGTCGGCTCAATTTACTAGTTCCCTTATTACAAAATCAATCGAAAACGATACCACATTATGAGAGCGCTTCCCTCTTCTTCAATTTCGATCGATTTCATAATAAGGGAACTAGTAAATTGACCCGTCATACAAACGGGGAACTTTAATTGCCTATGAGTACTGACTTTTGTCATACCCTGTAGTCAGATATCTTTATCTAAATTACTGTTGCAATGATTTCTACGAACTCGCAGTTAATGAATTTGAAAAGTAACTTTTATTGTCGTTTTATTTTTGTTATTTTGTAGATATAATAATTTGGCATGTGCATCTATACCTACCATTTCTAAATGATCGAAGTATTAATTAAGCGATATAGTTTCAACACCACAAGCCCAAAACGCAGCTATGGATAAGAGCGCAGTGATCCATTTTTACTTGACTCCTCCGGATCTAATTCTTTCCTTTGTATTCGCATTAAATGACTGGATTCCGAATTAGAAACGATTTCGGAGTAGATTCTGTCCCAGGTCCATTCATCTTGATCCTGAATGTAATAAATAAAATTTTGACATAAAATGATAACGCGATAACAATTAAAGTAGGTAATTGAAAGTAAACTCGAATCAAAGTAAATATGGTCACCTCTTGAAGATGCTTCTCTGGCACTAAAAATCGACATAATTTTCTTAGATCAATCCCGTCGACAACAGAGAACGGTTTACTTTGCACCAGATCGTCATCCAACTCTTTTAAACTTGCCATTCGCTGTATTTCATACCTAAAACACATTCAATTGGGAATATATTACTTTCATGTTGTTAAATTACTTTTTAAAGCTTTTGAGAAGAATTGCGTTAACTTACGCTGGAGCTTCCGCTACAGTCAGCGTCAAATCTTCTTCTAGAACATCTTCTAATGCAGGAATAAAGTCGACATTCTCTTCTAAAAGCAGATAAATATATTAAAAATTTAAATCCATTCCAACAAAATAATTTTAGCTGAAGTCTAACCTGTGTATTGACCCGTGGAGCCTCTTGTTGGGGGCCGAACAGCATTGAAGCTTTAAAATCACCATACAATTACTGATTACCTTTTCACCAAATTCATATTATCCCCTAGAATTAAGGGTTTTTTGCAATAAACTATTTTTTTAAAGAAGTAATTCAATAGAACAAAAAAGGGGGCGGGGTTATTGTAGAATCGAAGCGAAATTACGGTATGTACCTATCGTGAATATCATTATCCCAGGATCCAGGAGATTGACGAGCTGTAGTTCCTCTCACAGCAGACGCACCTCGGAGCTACAATTTGAAAAGTATACATGAAAACAAAACTTTTTATGGCATTATCATCATTTTTACAATAAAAGCATCTTTTAATTACGAACGAGGTGTTGTTTTCCATCCCAATTCCTGTTTTCGGTCTGTTTAGCGAGAAAATGAAGGCAGCGGAGTCAGGTCGACCTAGATTCGTCGTTTGATCTTCGGTGGCAGAACTTCCTTTTCCAAAGTTACGTGCTGTTGCTGTTCCCAGTCTTCCTTGTCGAGCAGTTCCAGCTCTTTGGACGGATGTTGTTGGCCGTTGCTGTAATAAATA
>JABASI010004934.1:0-13155 GCA_019776505.1 Tomocerus nigrus | reverse complement strand
ATTACTAAATTGCCATATTATCTACCTAAATCCACACTTTTGCTCAGAGAAAATAGCCCTCGCCTACTTAAAAATTCCATTGTCTATTGCAGGAAAATCTTTTAGCATACACTTAAGTATTAAAATGAAGGATTGTAATGCCTATTTCCTGGTTTAGAATGCAAATTTTCCTAATTATGCAACTTTCTTTAAATAGTTTTGTTTTTATGTTAAAAGTATTTACAAGCATATAAAGGAAGTGAATAGTTTTCTACTGTGCTTGTTACACTATCAAATGGTTAGGTACTAATCATAGTTTGCATTTAGAAAGCGTATGAAAAGTCATATATAGATAAGTAAAATTAAAATTACGTCACGGAAAAGCATTTCCATTAGTTTTGTTTGTTGTCTGTGAGGGAGAAAGTTGCTCGGAGCCCTTTCATTAATTTAAATAACTTCCTTTGTACAACTTTGGAGAGTTTTGGGTTTGATGCGTGAGGATTTTATTCCACCCACTCCCTGCTACATAGCATTCTATAATAGCTAACACATTTTTAACTGACTAAGCCTATAATATGAGACTTTCTTGGTAATAATAGTGGACCCTGTACGTTGACATAGGCTAACCAATGGCATCAAGCTCTGGCTACAAAAAGGGAAACTAAGTTTTATGTAGTAAGTGAAGTGAGAAAAAGTTCGGAAGAGCCTCATGATAGCAGTTAGTTAGATGGAGTCATGGAGAGATTGCATTAGTAAAACCAACTGGATCGACATCGACTCTTCATTCTCTAACCTGTCCTCACTCTCCGAATAAGTGATAATTCAATTTGATGCGACTAACTGGATGAGACGACATTGCACACAGAAAAGAAAGAGAGGAGACAATTAAAATTAAGTTTTTTCAAGTGAAATTTCTGCATATACAGGACAAAGAATACGTAACAAAGTAACTAAAGAAATATTACGAAAAGAGCAAGTAGAGTAAACTTTTGTGTCGGCCGAGATTTGTCTCACATTTGTGTACGGCTAGTTACTATTAATTAGAATGTATGCTATAGATAGGTAAATACAAGTAAATGTAGTAATGAGTACCTATCAATATATACTAGCAATGTACGCATGTATTGGGAATAGATGAATGTAGTCGAACTGCTTTGGCAGAAGTTAAGAAAGCAAAAGTAATGGAACAAGAAGCATTAACCACAGCAGAACAGAGCTCAACTCAAAGTCAACTCCGTCATTGGGAAAAGAAGAAAGTGGGAAAAGAAAGAATAAAGGTCTCTCTCTTCTGACTGAGCCGAGTTGAGCTGAAAGGGGAAAATGAAGAAAAGTCTCAGTGAGCTGAGCTATCTTGGCGGATTCAACTGAACTCAAGTCTCTGTCCTGTTCTGATCCGTATACTCAGCTAACTTGCTTTGCTTCCCTTCTTCTTTCTCATTGCTCGTAAAGTTGAGGGAAGTCAAGTCAAGTGAAGGAAACTAAACTAGGCAGACGGATGAGACGAGAGTCTAGCCGACTAAGGACAAGACAGAAACGTTTCAGCTAAATCAATGTCGTTTTCAACAAGGAACGCAGAATGGAAGAATGAGCCTTCGCCATTCTAACTCTCGATCTCAATACAATACAAAAGATACAATACGAAACTTTAGTGGCTGCGTTAACAGTATTGATGAAAGAACGGCACGACCAGACCAAACTCCCTAAAATACGGACTTCCCTTACCTATAATACTAATCATATATGACCATGCCATCCATTAGTAGAAATATACTTCATTTTTTATCACTCGCCTTTCTATCCTGACATAGTACAACTAGCTAACTAGCATAAAAGACACTTTCTCTACTTTCCCCTCACTACTCCTTCTTCCCGAATCACTATGATTTGATTACGAAATTGTCCACATCACGACAAGCATAAGGAATCTTTTGCTCGACCTATCTCCTTAACCTTTCTTACCTACGTATATTATGTGTTTACTGTACTACAATTATTATCTTTTCTTCCACTGGGAGAAAGCAAATCATGTTTCCATTGCTTTCTTTTATTTCTGAATACTTATACTCACTGGCTCGCAAATCCTAGCGATACAACATACAACACTACGTTCACAGTTAGTGTTATCAGTCATTCACAATGCTAGCACAATAACGTAATACAGATTTAAACATCTGCTTACGACATTCTATCATCCATATGATCATGTTTCTTATTGAACAGATATATTTTTATGTGTAAGTATACCTAACAATAATTATGTCCATAGGATCGTAAAATGAATATTTGTCCACTGATGATAACTATAACAGACCTTATAAAGTGAAAGTAAATCAACTGATCGGTTGATCAACCATTCATTTCAATGCGATTTCATCCCTAAATTATCTTTTACTGTATATACGAAAAAGTATTCATTCTACAGGTATATTGAATAATACGATGAAAATTAAACCAACTTGAACATTCATGATTATCCAATACGATTCTCATATTATGATAGGGGAATACTTTTAACACCAGTTACAAAACTATACCAGGCACTAGGCATTAGGTAATACTAACCAATAGGTAATTCTTTGCCAAAATCAGGAAGAAGTTCTACAAGGGAAAAGTAATCATTAAGACGTTAATTATTATATTTTTGAAACGATTATAGTCGATAGTAGTAGTCTTCCTGTGTTTAAATTATTTTCACTATTACAATCCTTAAAATTTTAGTAACATATTATTGTATCATCAATGTATATATAATGAGCATACTAGGCTGCTTATTTAAGCCAAATAAAATTATGTGCACAGAAGAAGAGAAACCACATCTTAATTTTCTTGGAAAGGTAACTGTATTAATTAGTTAATCCGAATGCATTTATCCAGTGTAATGTCAAACTGTTGTAATAAATAGTGATGTCTTGCATGAACTAGAAATGTTGGAAAAGATAACTTTGGGAGATGTTTCTTTTGTAGTGTTTTGATTAAAGGAAGTTAGACGGCAGTATAATTAGTTTGGAAAGTCATAGAGCTAGATAATTAGAGTAAAGTTGACATATTATTTCCATAATGAAGGATAGTAAGTTATAGTTGATGGGAAATAGTTTCTTCCGATTGTGTTACAATTCTACACAAATGCATTTAATCATAGATTTGGGCTGAGGGAAAGTGTTATCTTGGGTAAAGCAGAGCTAGTTATTTTGTTGGTGGTTCTGTGCATAGAGAATGAATGGATATAGGGAGTAAGGTTATAAATTCGAGGAACATGAGGCAGTGAGCTATAATCTCGAGGTTGGCAATAAAAGGGAAAAACAAAGGGGACCGCTCTACATTTCATGTGGTATTCATCCTGCCGTCACGTATACATAAGTACTACATCCTTAACACTTTTCTTGCGTCTTCTGATGTTAGCCTTTTGAGTAAGCGAAGGATTCGTCGAGTAGAAGAGAGCCCCAAATGAAGAAAGAGAGGATTTCTATTCTTCGCATGAGATTTATTTGGCTCGAATCGGAGAACTGAAGTCAAGTTGACATCTCATATCCAGAGACATCAATTGGGAATGAAACGACTTGTACAGAGAATAGCAACTGCGACTTTATAGCCAAGAAGGTTAAAGAACTCGACTTAAGAAGGACTTATCGTTAGGGGCCCATAGGAAAGGCGTACTTTAAATACATATCTATCTCTAGCTATCTATCTGTTCTATCTATAGTTAGAGTCGCTGACTAATACACTCTTTCTAATTCTGCGAGCTTAACCAACGAACTCAACCAACTCATTTTGTGTTGAATGACGAATCTGAAACCTTTGACGCGACTGACTTGGCTTTAACTTGACTTTCTTTGACTACTTCCTCTCCCTTCACTTCCCTTCGTTCCGTTTCACTTTCTTTTTGCGTAATTTAGCTTTACATCACTTCATTTTCCAGCATACTATACGCTACTACTCACTCCTGGTAAATAATTTTGCCATACACCATTCTCATGCACTACGCGGGCTAAAATATCTTTTCTAGCTAAACAACTACAGAAAAGTATACATCTTCCCTTGTTAGCAACATTCTATCAGCTACTACTTACTTTCTATCTTCATACTTATTAGAGACAAATAACAATGTAGATTTTCTATGATTTAGTAGCTACGCAGATAGACAGATTACAGAACAGACTTCCACTCAAAATCAACGTCAACTCAATCCTTTGAGAAATTTAATGCCTTACTTCTCTTTGTTACTCCTATTTCACGATAAGTTGATTGGGAGCAACATTTCCACTACCTGCTCCCCATTTTCTAATACCGACACATAAAATTATGATGTTACTGTTAAAATCATTTGCATACAAATGGGAAATGCACTACAAACATGTTCCGTCAGTCCCCTGTCTGTTTATATTTACTATTTACTAGCTACTGAAAATTTCGATTACTAGGACTAAGGATAATAATTTATTGAATGTGTAAAACTTACAGCATTTAATTTAGATTCACAGTTCTGTGGGCAACTTAAAGCATTTTAATTTTATCTACGTCAGTTATTAATGTATCAATTACCATTCTGTTCCCTTATGAAATTCTTTTATTGCAGAAGAACTGAACAAATATTGAAATGTCAATGACGAAGTTACATTTCTGAGAGAGATTATTACAAGGTTCCTACCTGGAAGATCTGCAACGTTTGTATGTACCAAGTTACGGCAGTTCGTTCATTCATAGCACACTTAAAGAGGTACATAATAATATAGAGGAAATCCTCTCAAGAATATAATACCTTTGAAGTTGAAAATAATAAGAGAGAGGACGGGGAGAATCTCAGGGAGGTCTCCTAACTAATTCTACAAATATAAATACATGATGAAGATTGAAGATGATGTCTCTTCTGCCTTGTCATAGCCACATAACACAATGTCTTACACTACCATGACGTAACATCATGATATTTCCTTAAATATTAACTCCCCTTTTGTTGTTCTATCGTATATACATACCTACATTATAGTTCAAGATGCAAATAATAAATGGAAAATGTGCTAAGTGTCATGATGTTTGCTTGATAACTACAATATCTATCTCCTCTCAGTCAAGAATCTTCATGGTTAATCTTTAAGTTGTGTTTACCGTATGAGTTTAGGTACTTGACGTTCTTTAACAATGTTCCTATAATATTTCTCTTGAAAATATCTATATTTGCTGATATCTCAAGAAAAATCTTCATGCTAACAATTACAAAGTATACATCTATGTGCTAATCATTCTGTAATTCAGTTATCTCATGCTAAGCGTTTTTTGTACAGTCATGTGTACATGTACTTGCGAACATGTAAAAGAATTCACATCTTGGTGCGTCCATTGCCTTTGGGTTATCATTCTGAGTAGGTAGGTACAAGACTCCACCACCCACATAGCTTTGAGAAGTAAAAAAGAAAAAAAATCCTTTTAATTGAACTAGACTGAATGAATAGACAGACAGCGGCTTTACATCTGTACCGTCGTAATTAAATCTGCCGTGAAAGGCTCCAATAAAACAGGCATGCATTTCATTATGTGCCATCAAGTTATAATGTCAATTCTTATACCAAACTACTTGTTATCTAAGTTACTGTGTATACTTAGTACCTTGTAGATATGTATGGAAAAAACGTCTTAATAAATGGCAAATGACTGCATAGTAAAAAGTTTACAAAGAAGGAGACAGCTACAGCAAATAACATCAGTCGAGTTAAAAAACTAAATTGTTTTTTACGTCCAAGTAAAACTTTTGTATGCTATGTTCAAAAATTAACTGTACGGAAATTCTTCCGAATTCTGTTTGAACAGCTAATTTCGTAGTTGATTTTGCTGGTCTTTAAAATAGTTGTCAAGATGAAATACTACTAGTGAATGCCACTGTTATTATAAAAGCTCACAGCAAAATTATATTATGTTATATTCGACAGTGACTGTTGTAGGGCAAACTACATTATATTATGCATACAGTAAGTGTTTAAGAAAGGTTGCTCATAGTGGTTTAATGAGACGCACCCGACCGAGTGCGAGTATTAAGATGAATACAATATAAAGAACAGTAGTGAATAGGGGTGATATAAGTTCTCGGATCTATTTCGGAGAGATACTAAAATTAAAAATGATCATTCATCATCATTAACAGGAAGACAGCCGAATGAAGATTGTCTTACCTTATATATCTCTGTTCTGTGTCTTTTGCTGACAGATGTAGTTTTAATAGCAGTGTAGCTATTTAAGCTGTAGTGAAGCAAAACTCAAGTCCTTACCCTAAGTGTATAGGGTCATTAAATATCAAACGTTATTTATTTTTCTAATAATTTAATACAGCGAATGACAGTGTCAGACTATCTGATCGACAGGTGAATGTAGTATTTCTGTCCGCTTTAGGAAATATCCAAAATGCAGGGGCAAAGGTTCAATTGTCTAGCTACGCCTTACTATACTGTAAATCTAGAAATTTATGAAGCGTAATTCAAAACCTAAGGTATAGATCCTAAGAAGTGTCTGATATTACATATATTAAGGTAGGTAGGTTTAAAATAATAATTATGGTAGTAGTTTTAGTAGATTAGTCATTTCCGTCTATATGGGTGGACGGAGATATGAATTTACATCAAGCTCTATTTAGGCAGCTGCCTTAACTGTCGTACGATTTTGTGTAATCCTTCTCTCGGCTAATTTAATGAAGAGAGCATTGCATTTGTTTATCTGGCTGACTCTCCTCCGACAGAATAGTTCCTCAACTTTCCCTCTCTCTCTCTCTCTCTCCTGTTAGCGAGGTGGTAATAAGGAATTTGCTTCCTTTCGCCTGCTGTGCATTGCTTATTTCATGTTTAATTTATAATAGGAAAACTAACAAGAGAAAGGGATGGCTAGGCAAGGAGAGGAAAGCCATTGTTAACGGATAGCCAAACTTTACACTTTGACTCTGACCTTAAATCAACTGTAATCTGACTGAGAACAAAAGCCACCGCATAGTTTCCATTTCCACCATTCTACTCACTCCTTTCACTTCAGTCCAATCTAGACTGTGCTACAAATTACTATTAGTATACCTTGAACTAAATACTAAAGCATTACTTACACTTACAACTCTTTCTCTCTCCATTCTACTCATAATAAACTATACATTTATATTATAAGCTACCTATACCGATACTAAATGACAATTATGCCCTTTTCACTAATGTATCTGGCATCTAAGCTAGTAGTAATAAATAGTTTTCAGTCCTACCTCACTTCTTGTTTGTTAATTTCAGATTAGACGACGATTTTTTTACTAATTTCCACCAATTCCAATCAAAATATTTCTGGGGCACGATATATAATTTAGACCATTGTAAAATAGGTGTAATAGTAAAAAAAATTTACTTCGAATTGTTTTGCGATATTAGTTTGTCGATTGTTAATGGAAGGGGGAGATTCAGAAATTATTTTATGGCAAATATTTATATTGTCATTGGATGAAGAAAAGCTAAGGAATAAATTCATAGGATTCATATGAAATGTGCACACTGCTAGATTATTTATAAGTATGCCGAAGAAGTGCGGATGAAAATCTAAACGTTTGTGTGCATCCAATTATTATGAATGTACTTTCATTCCCATTTCTGTAGCCTAGGAAAGAAATGAATAGTAAACCTACTTATCAAAGTGGAATGGAAGATAGGGAAAGGAGAAGAGTGAGCGCTTAGTTTTCCTAATGGCACTTAAACTCATTCATGGAAAATGTATAACGCTGAATTGTAAACCACATTTCTGTTGTTGTGTACCGCATTCTGGGCTGGAGATGAGATCCAAAGATGGCAAAAGCTGAAGAGATTATTGCTAGCTTACTGCTTTAAATCCCTTCATATATCATTGTAAATAGGTAAACTGGAGTTATAGCTGGCTCACACCCAAAACTCCAATGCAAACCTGCAATAAGTGTTTTATATGTTCTACACATCTTTAGTGCCTATCACACAGATAAACAGTGCACAGAACAAGGAAACCTATTTAGGCAGATAGCATCAAAGAGAATCCTTACTTATTGCTCTCGACTAAACTTATCTGGGCTTAAATCTACGGATTGTAAGTAGAGATAGATAGATGTGCAGTGAAGTAACAGCATCCTTATTTCGATGATTGATAATGTATAGGAATTCTTACATAAAAATTGCACAAGACTTTTTTATCGACTAATATGTAGCTATGCCGAAGAAACAATACAAAAGAAAGAATATCTACTTAAGCTATGTAAGATTTGAATAAGATCATGAAATCATTTTTATTGGTGCCCACCCATTGGCACATTTAAAAAGAGCAGTGATATTTAATGCAAATATTTGGTAAGCAATTAGGGATATTGGTAAATTGATGTGATTGCATGAGTAGGAAAGTAAATGTTTACTTGTAAAATGAGTACAGAAAATCATTTGATTCACATTGAATGAACCCATGTAACTGAATTAGTTAAACACGATTAGGTTTATTGTAGGTACTTAAGTAAATAGATACGTCAGGTTGGAAAATCAACCTCAGTTTAAATTTGTACTAGTACTAGCTATGTGAAATTGAGGAGAGGAATTAAATTTCATAGCTTTAGCTTGATAGGAAGAAAGGAGAAGTCAATAATCTCTGAAGGAGAATATGAAGGAATTAAAAAGCATGTTTCGACAGCATATTTATATAACGCTCTTTTCGTTCCTTATACGATTACTAACAAAGAGCAGAGTAGTTCCCAGTGTTAATAGTTATATTATGCGGATAGAGGATTTGATAAAAGAGAGAAACTTGTAAAAATGCGGAAGCCATAAAAGGATGTATGAATAAGTACCTAACAGGGAAAATGGAAGTGCAGACTAAAGACGTAGGTATCTGTGTCTGAAGTGCCTGCCCACTTGCCTAAAACAACTTTAAAAGGATTAATAAATGTATTTATCCTCGTGTAGCTTTTATTTGTGTACATGAACCTCTGCGAAAACTGGAAACAATTGGAAAAGAGAAAAAAGGAGTTAGGTAATGCTAAGATACAATATAAGTAACTAATCGGGAGTTGACTCGAGTCTGATAAGGAAATTAGCAGTTGGCTTCCCTCGACTCTCTGTAGAGAAGGAGAGAGAAATAACAATGACTAATTATTTTGGCAAAGGACAGAGAGGGAGAGAGAGAGAGAGAGAGAGAGAGAGTATAGCAGAATGCGGGGGAATGCAATGGCTGTCCTCCTGTCTTAGCCTTATTGTTTCTACCATTATTCATCTCATCCAGAAGCAATAAGGAGTTCTGTTCTGAGCTGAGCTCCAGCTTCTGCTTTGCCCTATTTTCCTCGGCTACTACTAGTCTCACTTTATATATGGTCCTCTTGCTTATCGTTAGCACACCATACCGGAGCTCACCGCAAAATCTACCGCAGTCAAGTCGACGACTTTAAGAGGAAAACCAACTTGAGCACGGACTCAAGGCATAAATCTTCATCATCGTCATCATCTTTCTCATAGAAACTTGAAGTAAGCCTCGTGCCCTGACTTACATTATGTAGTTATACTCACTAATATACTAGTATCTATCTCTCACAACTGCACATTTAACTCCTTTTAACTAATATCAACGTGTACTACACGAAACCACCTACCATCAAAAATAATACACACTACTGACTATTATTCGCTACAGATCCAATATTTCTTAGCTTACTGCATTACTGCACTATAGTACAGGAATAAATGTCTCCATATACATTCACTGATGTGTATTTATTTTCATTTATTTGTCAGCTTTGCGAAACTACCTACGCGTAATTTTCATACGAATTCCTTATCTATGCACTAAAACCGTATCAAACTGGAAACTCAATTATAAATGAATAATATCCGCTTATCAACTAATGAACCTTTTTTTCTACTAGATAATACCTAGAAAACCTAACTATGATATCAAATAAAGGCTGAAATACTAGCCAGTAAAAATTCAAAAGACAGTAATTGCACGACATAATACTAAACTAATTACACTAAGTACTTAATATTTATCCTTATCCTCAGTAAGAAGGGGATCAGCAATGAAAAGCCTTTGTTTCTCTCCGTGTATATATCTATGGGTACTATACACATAAAATCATCCAGTCTGCCCAGTGAGAAAGAAGTAATGCTGCCAGAAAAAAACTAATTCGAAAATTCCATCGACGAGTCAACTCAGCAGATTAAATAGGTAAAGCATTATGCAAGTAAGCAAAATATTCTATCTGCTAACGATAGGAGTTTTAGCATGACTGACGACTTAATATCTACGTAATCCGAGATGTGCTTACGTTGATAGCAAATGATATAGCATTTTACCAAATATGATATCATCTAAGTGGATTTTCGCTATAAGCCGTGCCTTTATAAGAAAATGCTATACTCACCTGTGGAAATTTCGTCGATACACGGTGGGAATCCTTCATCTCTTCCTCCAATCACTGAAAATCCAAAACGACGATCTCCTTTTTCCAATGTGACTTGCACAGTCAACAATTGTTCCTATTATTCAGAGACAATCATTATAAATAACATTTTTAGTATTATTTTCTATGATAAATCTAGCAGATGACTAACATTTCTTCGGGTATTACTGCAAATATATCAGGTAGGCTTTGCTTTTAAAAATCATCCATTAAACATCGAAAAATGAACTTACGTCCAAATCGGTGGGTATGAATGTGGACATGTTGTAGTCGGAGTCAGTGGAAGTGTACGAGAGGGAATGGGCATGAATCGGCTGTGGCACAGGCATTGGAAACTGATTTTGAGCATGATTCACATGATTCTGGTGATTTTCCATGCTGAGGGATCGGGAATGTCCATGCTGGTGGTTATGATTGTGGTGATTAGGAGGAGATACCAATGGGACAGGAACTGGGACTGCTTTGGCTTTATTAGGCGTTGAAGAGTGATGATGATGAGCGCCTTGGCCATGTCCATTGGATTTCAAAGGAGGAGAACTATTGCTCCCAGATCCATTTATAATGATTGTGGTGGTTGTGGTGCCGTAGCCGTTAGTTTTCATACTTGTACCGTTGACTTTGTCGCCGACATTGTGTTTTGATGGGCTGCTGTCTCCCAATCCATTCTTGCTGCTACCATTCCCATTCACACTGCCGCTGTTATTATGAGTGTGACCATTGCCATTGAGCGGTGGGTGAAAGCCATTTGTAGCAGATGCACCATTCCCTCCTTGGTTCTTGTGCTCTTGACCTCGAGCGAAAGTCTGGAATGTGGACAAAGTCCGCTGAGTCCACAAATCATCCTGAAGATAAACACAAAATTTTAACATCAGATTTACGTTGCAACAACTGCGAGTGCGGACATGCATTAATTATCACTTTTATGAATTATTACTTTATTATTACTACTTTTTGCAATCATTAACGATTGTACATATAACACCTCTCTCCCCAAGAATCACAAACGAAAACAGTTAGATATTCAGATGAAATGTTTAATAATTAGCTGTAATGCACCGTAAATTATGTGTTACGTATTAAGCTAGCTGTGCAAGGGAATTTTACCGTGTCAACAAAAGGTAATACTGTTTAAAATAGTGGCTAAACTATAATAACGGTTCTAAATACCTATTTACTACTTTTGTAGCATCAAAAATGTTTTCTCTGCTGGGGAAATCTGTACAGATCGTTTTTCAGTGGAAAACTCCAATTTACTCCATGCATTATTTATGCGAACAAAAAATCAGGTAGTAAAACAAATCTAGTGTCTTTCTTGCCATCAATATATTGGTATATTTTTCTGTAGTTCCTTTTTAAACATGTAATGATAGGTAAAGTTACCTGTTTTGCCCATCGAAAACATATGCAGAGCAAACCAAAAATATATTTGTAAATGAGTGGATATACCGACACCGCCAATGAGATGGCCAATGTCCCGAGACTTTGAATAAAAATTCATGATTATACAATTGGAATGCAAAATATTTTTACAATTAATGTGTTTATATACGCTGTCAGTGCCTATGCATTAGACACGCATTATAAATTATACACAACATTGTTCATTAGTTCTTCCTACAGAGATAAAGGCTACAACTTAGAATAGACAGAAAGAAGGACGAGCCTAAATTAATTAGCAATTTTTTGCAATTAATTATCATGCAGCAACGTATAGTTGGTAGGTACTTAAGATTCATTAAACCGTTATTTAAATCATCTAACAACATTAGTTTACGAATTATTATAGGCTGTACGACTTGACAGACTATAAGCAGCTGGCTACAGTCATATAACTAATTCAGTAACAAAAGCGTCTGCAAAAAGTGTATTGGAAGGAGAAGTGTGCGCCGCTATATTTATAGTTCACTGAGCTCATTCCTCTTCTAAATGCTTCTCTAAGCTTTTTTCTTAATGTAATTAGGAAAACTTTGTCGAGATTTCATTAGAAGCGAGCAGCCAAGTAAGCACATTCTTAGAAAAGGTATATTTTACCATAACATTATTAGCTTGACTTCCTTCGAACTTCAGTGCATCACTGATTGCATGAGTGTCGGCTGAAGTGGAGAAACGTAGCTATTATTCTTAAAATTGCAATTAGTTATAGGTGGAGATAGGACGAACTTGTAGTTTTACTTACTTAAGGCACACACATTTTGACAAGTACTTGTTAAATAATTCTACATATAATGATACGTAATACTATTCTAGATACGTAATACTACATATAATGATAAAGGTATTTCCTTTAATAACCCATATAAATATGGATTCAAAGAATGGATGTAATAAGATCAATAGCTGAGATGGAACTAGAGCTTCTATATCATAACCAAATCCTAACGTACAAATATTCTACAGTACCTACCTACATATTTATTATAAAGGAAACTTTTCTCGGAGCAATGAACAGACGAAGGCATACTTATACTACTTACATTGGTAGTAAACTAGTGACGAAAGGTACACGGCACATATATAGTTTGGCTACAAAAAATCATAGTAGGTATTATTATTATTTTCTGCCAACTAGCACCATCAATAATTGCTATTCACATTTTATTAAACAGTTTACTTGTAACCTAATAATTTCAGGAAGTTGGCAGTATTAACATACTGTCTGCTTAGGGTTGGAACGTTGAACAGTAATCCGTGATAAGTCACAATAATTATACAGAATTTATTGAATTTTCGAAATGTTGTGTATTTTCCTCTGCGAACATTGT
>JABASI010004933.1:0-13155 GCA_019776505.1 Tomocerus nigrus | reverse complement strand
AGTACTCTGTTGTCGAGCCTGATGATTCTTTTGATTTTTGAATTGGGGCCGATAAAGATTTCCTAGCTAAATCTTGCCCAGTAGTCTTCAAATGTTTTAGTGACTGATGGTCTGAAGGCCTTTCTGCAACCTGGATATCGACAAATTTCCTAGGAGGTCTTTGGTCATGTTCTACTTTGTCGACTCTCTTCGATTTCAAACTTTCTTTAGATGAATGAATTTCAGACCTAGATGAATTTTCCGTATGTGATGGGCTATAATATTCGGTCGGTGAACTACTAGACAGTTTCGTTTGCTGCATTGGTGGGGATTTTAGTATTTTTACAGGATCTTTAATTTTAGGACTCTTCTGACATTTTTCTAAATATACATCGTCGGGTATCGATATTTTTGTGGGAACAAAAGAAGAATCTACTTGTGTTTCTACATCTTCATCCAAATTTTCATTTAATGCTTCGAATAGTTTTGATTTTAGAATTTCTATTTCAATAGAAGTATCATGAGACGTAGAATTTTCTGATGATGATGGGCTATAAAAACTAGTCTCAGTAGTATCAGATGATAATCTTGAACCATGATGAGATTCAAATGACTTGTGCATTGGGCTGATATGTTTACTGTCTTCGAGTATGTCCTCTATACCATTTTTTACAGATTTCGGGGATGGCAAGGATGAAAATTTAATAATCGACTTAGGCGATGTTCTTGCTGCGGACCTAATTACAGATTTCTCTGGCACCTCATCTTCTTCTGCGTCTTCTAGACCTAACTGAGCTGACTCCAAACTGTACTTCGGAATTTTTAGGCCGTCCGAATTCTGAACCAATTCCTCGGTGAGTTGTTGCAGTTCTCGAGACAGTCTTTCCAATTCAAGGGCCTTCTCACCTCTGTATTTTGCAAGCATCTCACGCTGTTCGTTCAGGTTTTCCTCATTTCGTACACTATGGGAAGACAATTTGCTTAACTGCTCGACCACTTCCCACGCATCTAGCGACCCTTCCTCCTTTTCTACCCTTTCCGCCAATCCAGGTGGTGGCATATATTTAGTTTCGGATTTCGGGATAGTAGCATCATAAAAAGTAACTGGTTTCACTTTAGGTTTAGCAGATTTCTCCTTCACATTTTTTGGTTTATCTTTGACAACCGACTGTTCAACTCTTTTCTTTGTACTGGGTTCATGTGGACCTGATTGTCTCCTTTCCACTTCTTTGGCAAATAAACCAGCAGCAGGTCGTATTAGTGGCTTTTTATCAGCTTCCTTGGCTTTTGATTTTTTGTCTTGCTTTGGTTTAGGACGACTTTTGTGAGAACTTTTCACAGCTTTATGTGGAGACTTTACATTGTTATTTTCTTGTCCTTGATACGACGGTGCCAAACGTAATGTTTTCGCTTTACTCTGTTGATATTCGGGAGGACCATCCTTCTTATCTGTACTTCTGAAATGAAAAGTAGAGAACATTAATTTCGGCGCTTACTATGTAATAAACCTTTCTTAGACCGAAAGCTCGAATATACTCTGCGAATTCGATTGATATTTAAATATTCAATGCAATTTATTATACATACTCATTTTGATAATCCATAATCAATTTTCTAGTCTTTTAAAGCATACACGGTATAAAGCTATCAGGAATTACAAAATTGGATTGGACTTTAGACTAGAACCGAAGTTTTTGCATTTTGGTATAATAAATGTTTAAATGCCAACCTTGAGGGAACGGATGTATTGGAAGCTTTAAATGGTTTGCGCTCAACCAAATCTTTAGCTTTTAAGTCCTCCGTGTGTCTTACTTGCTGTTTGCGCTGTAAAAATGTTACATGATCTTCCTTTTGCTTCTCAATCTTGGATCGGTGGTTTCTCAAAGCAGAGGAGCCCCGTTGTTTGGCGATTTCTACATTTTTTAGTCTTTTAAGCTCTTTGGCTTTTTGAGATTCTTTAAGTTCAGCTGCAGCACGTTGAGCAGCTCCAACTTGGGCCATTGCTAGGTCATGTTCTATATTTATCTGCTCTATTCTTGCCATTACATTAGCTTGCGCTTGAGTCGTTAATGCGCTTGCAAGTAATTGTATTTGTCTTTCTTTCTCAATTTCGAATCGTTTTCTCGTCTCTTCCGTCCAAATAACAGTTTGTTGTCTCACCTATTCACAGAAAATGAAATAACGGAAATCGGATTTATTTTTTTAGTTCTACTTGGCCAAAGTTATTGGGATTGCAAGCGGCAGCAAACATAATATTTAATAAGTTTGCATTATATTGCATCCATGCATATATCCTTTATTTCTTTATTATTTACATGGTTCCATGTGACACACAAACAAGTCATATAGTGTTAATATAAATGAACTTACCTGGGCTTGCCGTAACTGTCTTGCCTTCTTTAACTCGCGTTCAGCAACTTTCCTTGCTTCTTCTTTAACAACATACTCCATTATTTAAGCAGTAAAGTGTTGGTGGCTGCTGGTTAGTTCAACTGTCTGTTAAAGACAAAAATGATATTGTAGAGAGGGAAAATAATGTTTATGTCCGTAGTATTATATTTTATATTTCTTGATACAATATATATTATTTAAAATCCAATAATGTCCAAGAATGAACAATGAATGAAGAAGAAAATAAAGTTGAAAACTTACCAGATCTTGTATTGTATTGTAATACGGTTTTATTTTCGCCTTGGGTAGATCATCTAAAAATTGTCAACGTCAATCGTGTCTCTTTTAATTTATTGACCTGTTGTGTCACCTGTAAAAATTATAACAAAAATCAAGACGATCTAGCAAAGACGAATGCAATCTGTGTGACAGATCCGTTAAAACTTTGTCTGTTACTTCAATGAAAAAAATTTGGTTTGACTTTAGCGCGCAATCATTTACCAATACAATCATTGCGGCAGTTTTAANTCATTGCGGCAGTTTTAAAGTTTCCTTATATTGGTAGCGGTGGTGGCTCTTCGCTCGCACATGGTCGAGCCAAGTCAAACTATTTTTGGTTTTCGAAATTTCGTTTTTTAGCTCCAAAAACAGCAAAAAATCATTATAGAATCTCGAGTTTGGGTAGTCTAATCGTAAGTATTAATTTTTAATAGCTAATTAAAACTAAAACTGATGTACACGTGCTTAACAAGCTACAATAATAATGCATTTAGAGAAGAGATTTAGAGATTTATTGTCATAAGTTTATCTGATTTACTTATTTTGTTTGTAAACTAATCAATTGTATGATTTTAACTTACCAAATTATGTAGAATCAGCATGGGTAGGAAACGGAAACTGAAAGATCCCAATGAAGATGAACAAGAAGTTGATTCTTCCTCCAAAGCACTTAGCTGTTGGCCACGTCAGTAAAGAAGAAAAACGCCTTATTATTATATTGGAAAATGCTCAGCTTGAAACAGCAAAGGCAAGTATCTTATTTTCTTAGTTTACTGAAAAATGTAAGAAACAGATACAGTCGATTTGAAAAAGGAAAAAATAATCGTAATATAAACTGTTTTATTTTGTAATTAGGTTGGTCAAGGTTTTGAGCTCCTTAACTGTGACGATCACGGAGGTTTCCTAAGAAAACATAATAGGGATCCAGCACTCTGTCGACCTGATATAACTCATCAATGTCTTTTAATGCTTCTCGACTCTCCTCTTAATCGTGCGGGATTACTACAAGTCTATATTCACACTAGCAAAGGTGTTTTAATAGAAGTAAATCCGCAAACCAGGATACCTCGAACTTTCAAGCGATTTGCTGGTTTAATGGGTTCGTTGAATATTCGTAACATGTTGGGTTTATTTTAATGTACTACTAAGAAAATGTTTCTGTTTACAGACAACAACAATCACATTTTCTTAATTATTTTACAGTTCAACTTCTCCATAAGTTTTCAATCAGAGCGTCGGACGGACCAATGAAGCTTCTGAAAGTAATTCGAAACCCAGTAACTGATCATTTGCCTGTAGGATGCATTAAGTATGGAACAAGTTTTTCGTGTGATAAACTTGTGAGGCCTGTGGAAATCGTCAAGGATGACAGACCTGTAGCAATAGTGATCGGCGCTATGGCTCATGGGAAGGTAAAAACCTTAAGCATTATTAATCCTGTCATGACTCCAATACTCCAATCGAAATTAAATTCCAACTCTAACTGTCTGTTTATTGTCCAATTTCCACATTTAACTTAAAATTATTGCTTGCGAAATCTGGAAATTTTAATTGTATATATTTGTATTTTTTTTTCGTAACAGGTAGAAGTAGATTATATTGAAGACACGGTAGCTATAAGTGGATACCCCTTAAGCGGTGCGCTTGCCTGTGCAAAACTCACGTCTGGGTTCGAAGAAAAATGGGGAGTACATTGATAAGTAAAATATTAATTTTTTAAGATATTCAAACGTTTTAAACGTTCATACATTTTTTAAAAACTTTGTTGCAGTGTTAGAACAAGTTATAAATAAATATTAATAAGTATACCAGTAAGATTTTAAAATCTGGTTAGTATAATATTATTATTAAATAACTTTTTTTTGGAAATTGTCAATTGGAAATATATATTTCTTCGAGGAAACTAAATATCTCTTGCATGCGACCTTTCGAGTTATACTTTATATTGTTTTTTAATGCTTACGTACATATATATACTCTGAGCATTGCGTAATTGCAAGCCGCGGCAGATTACTATGAAAAATGTTGGAAAATGATAAAATAATGAATTTTTCAAATCGTGACGTAGTTGCGCGAGCCTCTGAAAGGGATTTAAATAGTCATGATGACGTCACATCGCGAGGTTTTACTATTGATTTTAAAATTTGTTATTTGCCGATCCTTATAGGGAGTGGGCGGAGGAGGGGGGAGGGGAGTGTCATCCTTGGCGTAATTGCGTATCATCGTAGTATGCCAGGTTTGTATAGTATATACAATACGTTTTATTAGTTGATTAGTTGTGTAAACAGATATTGCTTTTATTGTTTCAATTATTTAAGCATGGTCTTCAGCATTTGTATGAGGTAGTTTTTTAGTAATTTTACTCTACTACAAACAAAGAGGATGATAATAATCTAAGTAGCGTTTATCTCAGGGGATGTACTCGTAATGTCCGAGTCAATAGATTTTTCGTTTTCCGAACCCTCTGGATCGTTCCAAGATTGCACTTCACCAGACGAAAAAATTAAAAAAATTAAGTTGTCGACAAAATATATGCCAGCCGATATAAGAAATACTAGTTTCCAGTTCGCAAGGCTTCCCTAAAAATAGAACATTACTTTTTAAATCGTTTTACATTCTTTTAAAATCAATCCTATTTTCCAGTGTTATGTATATTTTCCAGGTAGTTAAACCTAATTTTTTTTTGGCATTTATAAATGTAATGAATCTAATATTAATTTTGTTGTGTAACCAACAACGTTCAACCAATTCAGTAGTGTTAGTCTCAATACAGATCGGTAATGGTAAACACAAAACTATTCTTATTTTTTTTTCAAAGATCGCTTATTTGAACTTTTATCTCACCTCGTCTTTGATAATAACACCTGCTGCATAAGGAGCTGCGATTCCTGCCAGATTAGCTACACCTAAATTAATAAGGCAGTAGGCAGTTAGCACAGCGTTATTATAGGGGCCTACTCTTTTATTTAGATACATACTTAAATAAAAATTCGCATAAATATGTAAAGCTAACCGTTGCAAACTCCCATTAATACACCAGCATGATTAGGAGCTATATCGACATGATTTATTTGATACCCCGCTCCTACTGCTCCACTAAATGCTACTGCAACTGTTAATAGCACAACAGCCAGAGTTCTGTCACATCCGGAGTATGCAGCACCAACTAAAGCAAATGCAGGTCCCCAGTGACCTACAGAACATAAATCCCCCGGACTCGAATTGTATTTTGTAAGGTGATTCACATCCAATAAATATGATCTTCTTGACTTCAACTAATGACTAATGTTATAATTGTATAAACTGTACTGTAGAGAATGAAGCATTACCGAATGTGTTAAACACTTTCCTTGTAGTTGTTGTGGACCAGATATTTTTGGCACGCAGATAATCCGCTAGTTGACTAACTAGAAGACCTGAGATCAGCATGCAGAAATAAGGCATAGCGGACAGCCAACTATTCTAGTTTTTAATATTAAAACTTCAATGATTATTAGCCTTATTAGCACGCAATTGATTGGTAAGGTAATGTATGGTAAATGGTATGACTAGTACTAATAACTTACGGACTTCATGTCATATCGCAGTACGTTACTCAAATAGGTTGGTAATTCCGTAAGCTGATGATAAAAATATTAAATTACACACTTTTAATCTGTACTTTTTTCAAATATTTTAACTTTATTTATATGCGTGGTAAAACTTGCCAATGTGTACAGACCCCAACCATTGCCAGTTTGAGCCACTAGAATTGCCCACATGGGTGCAGACATAAACAGCTTTTTCCAAGGTGTCGGTACATGTTGCTTTAATTAAAATAGTTTTACTCATTTTATTTAAGTATAAGCAATTGTATAATAGGCTACAAGTACAAGACATCAGATTGATGAATTCAGTTTTATTGTAATGGTACCTTGGCTGTTTGTCCACCTATGCATCCATTAATGTAAGTAAGTTCTTCCTCACTGATTCGAGGGTGATCAGAAGGCTTACTGAAGACTAAGAAACACCATAGTACAAACCAAATTAATCCGATCAGTCCTGTTGTATAAAAAACTCCCGGCCAGCCTCCCAGAAACTCTTCATTTACAATGGTACCACTTATGATCATGGCAGACATAGTTCCTGCTTGATTTCCAGAATAGATGAAAGAACCTGGTAATAAGAAATATGTAAATTAAAAAAACGTGAAAAAGTGGAGCAAACTTAACAAAACTGTTTTCGAGAGCTTGCAATATGTATACAAAACAACTTGGAGGAAAAAATTCCAAATCCCGTTCTGGGGTTGGGGTGCCAAGTTGTTTTGTCTACTTATTGCAAGCTCTCGAAAACAGTTGTTAGTTTTGCTCCACTTTTTCACACTTTTTTAATTTGCATAGGTATCTCATAAATTCTGTCACCTATTTTACTTCTCTCCAAAGGAGGAGACCATTGCGCAACGAGTCTAAAAATGTAAATATATATTATAGTATTGTAATGTTTTGCATCCATTGCATAAAGTCAAGTTTGATTGAAGGTAAAGGCAACAAAACTGATGTGCGAATTCAAAATTCGGATTTTCACTCACGCATGTGTACTGGGTGGGGTCACTCCCTTTTCAACGAATACACAAATATACATTATGTAATCACTTTAATTGCAATGCTATAATTAAATAATTATTCTTGAATTTTATTCATTATATACCTCTCCTAGTCCTTGTATGATTCGAACTATTATTAGCGGTATGAACCCCCATCGTGCAGCCAATGGAGTTAAAAGTGCAAAAACGGACGCAATAAAAATTCCTCCTCCAAAAATCCATTTTGCTCCGAATTTTTCCGAAAGAATACCGCCAGGTACTTGTGTAATTACATAGCCCCAGAAGAATGCTCCCAAAAGAATACCCTGTTGCTCACCGTCCCAGTCGAATTCTCCGGTTATCTCTTTACGTGTGTCATTTGCTTTTATCAGATGAGAACAAATTGCAATATCCTCATCCGTATCGTTTTTTTCGTTCCCAACCATTCCAACTATGGCCATTGATAGATTAATTCTTAATATATATGAGACGACAGAGCCAAAAAAGGTTAATAAAGCCTGGAAATCAAAGGAAATCTTGTAGTAAGTGCGCTATGGTTTTATTGAAAAGGAATTAGCGCGAAGTACCTACCATTGTATGTCTGCACCCCCACCCCCCTGAAAGCAAATAATCCAAAATTGAATTAGAATATATGAAAGTAGATATTATACATAAAATGCTTATAATTGACTTACATTTTACATTGATAAATTATTATATTATTATGCACTATACATTCATTGGAATTGATTGGAATAATGGCTATAATATTACTTGTATTCTTTACTTTAACTGAACTTCCCTGTGGTTCATTATTTTATTGATTTTTTCGACTACTCAGCACAACATGACATGACAAATTGACAAGACTACACTTGACATTGAGAATTATTTTCGCAAAGTGTGAATTATGTGCACTTTTACCTGGAGGCGAATAGATTTTCTGAGACAATTCATCCTGCTCAAACGAATCTTTGTGTTTATTCGCGTCAGCTTCCTTTGTATTTGCATCCATTGTAGAATTTGTAGTATGACTATGTGAATGGAATTTAACCAAATTATGTTAACAATTTGAAAATAATCGGATTAATGGACAAGGGAGCACTATTAAATCCCCTGACAGTTACACTCTTACACTACAGTACACCTGTCACCTACCTATATCTAAACTTTTAATGGAAAATTGTACACAGGGCATTCAAATACCTAGCTCATGTAATAACTGTACTGTGAAGCTGTGAATCATACATTTACATATAGGTATTATGCCGGTATGCCGTATTTCAGTTATAATAATATTATTGTACTGTTGAAACGATAGTCGATGAGACTTTTTTTGAAACATACCAATTTTATACAGTGCAATAATTCAAATGCTAACACTACACATTAAAACATATGTCGTTAGAATTTAGAATCACTTGCCCGTAAAGTGTTACTGAAAATAAAAGACTCCGTGGAGTACATGTTCAATTCAGGAGGTATTATAGTATTAAATAAGTTAATCTGACTGAATTGAACGAAAGTTGAAGTAGATATGATATAGTAGTGGCAGCAAGTCAGCATGGATCAGTTTAAAATTCTTTGACTTTTGAAATGTCCAATTAACAATTAAATATCATGTAATGGAATAATACACCTTGTCAATTAACCAGATTTTCCACCTACATACAGTATGTAGTTCAATGTTTGTGGAAATTAATAAATAATGAGTGTTACCTATACATAAAATGTTATGTTATCTCCACTTCTAAAAACAATGCATTCTACTCTACGGTACAAGTGCATACAAGAGATTATCGACACAATAGGTTTTATGAATACAAAAGTATGATATTTTGTGGCGATTGTGTAAATACATGGCATTCATGGCAATGCAATGGTACTTGGTAGTGGTTTACTTGTCATTTCACTCATTCTTCATGTCACCATATAGTGTAATATTTTGAATACAATGGATCAAAAACAAATAAAAATTCAGATCAGTTATTGTGTGCGTCATTGAATCGTAATGACTAAAGCAAAACTCGCATAACAAACCAATCATTTAAATAACTCATAAACTTGTCAATCATTGAATAGCTATATAGGGTGAGATGAGAAATAACCAGTAAGAAACAAAAAATGCTACTTTTCTTAGTTCCATCTCCATCCATGTCACTTCAGGAGAATACACACTCACACCACACCACACTAATTACTAATTGCGTATTTAACAGACACGTGTATGAGAAAGTTTTTTAAAAGTTATACAATGACATAGTGATTCCACGCACTTCCACTTTTCGAGATAATGTCCGATATTAAACCAATTTCCTACATTGTTAATAAATCCACATAATATTTTATGGTTGACAAAGTTGACATATGAAATAAGCTGATAAGCATAGTACGATATATATAACATTATTTGACATACCTGGCTATATTATTATTTGGTGTGACATGGATCATGAAATATAAAAATTTAGATCTAATCTGAAGTATATTTGTCTAGTATTATGGCAGTATTATGGCATAACCACAATTTTGAATAAATAATCCACAGCATGGGCTATGTCACGTCGCAGGAGTGCATTAATTGCTTCATTATCAAACAAGCTGCAGTAAAACTGATAAGGACTCTTTAAAGAAAGTAATGGTAATCGTTGGCTATTGATGTTGTCCTGTAGATATTTATGAGTCCTGTGTACTGTACTCTATATACTGGATAAGGAAATTGTGTAATGTAATGTGTATCTTGTATCAACTTATTCACAAAAATATTTCTGTAGTATTTGTATTCCTCAATAGTCAGCTCTTGAGAAATAACAAAATAACATTACTTTCGACTAGTTTCGACATTAACAAACAAAAAATATCTACAATGTTTGAGGTTACATTATAAAATGTATATAAAGTCATTTCCATCATGTCATCATCACTCCGTGAATCTTATACTTCCAGTCTGCTATTTTCTCTATACACTTCCAATTCAGAATCTAAATGTGAAAATGATATGATTTAGTATATGCATATTAGGCTTGGCATATTATAAAATAAAATCTAAAGAGAAAATGGGTTAGATTAGTTAGATAATATCTTCCCATCATAGATATATTTATTCATTTAAGTATGATGACTAAATTCTATTTACATGATTTCGGAATAATATTATGGTTCATTGCATTGGATTCATTGGCCTGGACTAGACTGGATTGGAAATTTTAATTGAGAATTAATGAGCAATAGCCAAATCGTAAACGGATCAAATCAATGTTCACTAAATATCGTCGTGTTAGGTACCAACTTACATACGTACTGAGAACGCTGTAGGTGTTTGTGTTGAGTGAAGGATTTAATGTGATTATTATGTTAATTACCATCTTTAATCTCATTCAATATTCACTATACAGAACTTGATAACGACTAACGACCCATAGAACGCTAACGCGTGTTAAAATATAAAATAGATGAACATAATATTGTATTCGTAACGAGTTACATAAAATTTAGTTTCAATTTTGAATTTCATCTCAAGTTGTGCTTACCCATTAGTTTTGTCACTTATCATCTAGGTATAACTACAGAGATAATAATATAATAAATACTTATAGGACTAAGTAACTAAACTTGCATCATGTCTAATTGGCTGAAGATATTATACTGATAAGTATATACTACGATGAACGAGCTATAATACCAACATTTACCATATTCCGATTTATCGAGATCGGGTCGCGTTTTCAGCCTATAGTTAACTGTTAGGACTTTAGGACATGTATTCATTATTATCATGAAGAGATTAGATTTGTTGGTCCCGGGAATTATCTTAGAAAAAATACAGGCAGCACAAGCTGGGGAACTCCCGATGAAAAGTGCCATTAATGATAGATAATACTATAACACAAAAGGGAATTACTAGTATTTAATTTGTACACCCCAATTAATGAAGTGCAATTGAATGTCATATGAATTATGAATATTTTGACATTTCTTATCTCTTCGATCGAATTGATACTTCATGCATACGCATACGCTCTTATGCAGTATAGTATATTATAATACATGCGTTTGTGTTCGAATTTTACTAAAATAGCAGTGTTCTATTTCCTTTTAATTTTCAGCAACTACAGTATGAATAGCACCTTGTCAGTCAAATAAAATAATACACCTAAATACCGATGCGACAAGACAATGTTCTTAGTATACAGTACACTAGAATACAATACACATTATTATTGTTTAATGAACTTTAATCCTGTGCGACAGATCGGAAAACTGGAAGTTCTGAGTTTCTGAGTTCTGAGTTTTATTCTAAGCTGGTAAATATAAGAAGTTATTGAATTACATTGATTGATATGCAGAAGCCGTATTAAATAGAAAAGAATGAATACTGATATTTTGAACAAGTGATGAAATGACAGATGTGGCTGGGACCATAAATAGGATGATTCAAACCAAACAGAAGGCAGAGTAGATTAACATTAGACATTTGATATGGATATAACATCTCTTATTTGTATTACAATAGCACAGCTTGCAAATCACCATTTTTTATATGGTAAATATTTCCCATTCATGATTATTTTCACACGGTCACCTTTCGGATCTTCAACTCTTTCCACATCTACGGTGAAATCAATGGCAGACATAATCCCGTCTCCAAATTTCTCTTGGACGACCTCTTTAAGAGGCAAGCCGTAGACCAATGTTGCCTCATGAAGTCTGTAAATGAATGGATCCTGAATGAGCACATCTCCCGGTGTCTGAGCTTTCAAGGAATACTCGCATAAAGCCCTGGTCCAGGTTTCGGGAATTTTCAGAATCTCCGAGAGCTTCTTGCTGTGAGCAGGGTCCAATGAATTTTCTCCAAGACAAACAGAAGCCAGAAACACAGGCGAACAGCCAAGTTGCTCAGCGATTTGTTCCCAAGTTAGCTGCTGATCTTTTTTTGCCTCAAGAACTTTGCTCGTGATTTCTTGCCTGTTTCGCAATAAAATGCTTGCTCCCGTTGGATTGCCGGACATCTAAATCAAAATGCAAGCCAGAAGTTTTCTTTAGCTATACCCATTTACCACAAACTGTTTATAATTCTGGACTTTGCATTATTTTCTTTCACATAAATCAAAAATAAAATGCATACATAATAAATCAAACTACATGCATGGCATACTTGACTCTTTGTATTAAGGATGTGCAAAATAATTACCTTTACTAATTAGGTACCTACCTTTAAAATTGGCTGGAGACAATGAAAAGTAACGACAATATATTGTATACAGCGGACGGTCAAACTTCTATTAACCTTGGGATTTCAGTAAAGCTTGTGTGTAACGAACTTATGGGTTTACTTTCCAGATTGGAACTAGCAACAACTTGTCATCAGCTTAAACAAGAAGCAAAGCAAGGACAGCAGAATGTGGCGCACGCAGCTATTCAGCAAATATCTAGTAGTAGTAATGCCTTACATGAAACTAGTTAATATTCATATTGCATATTATTTTACTACGATCTGCATCCTGTATCTAAAAATTCATATATATATTGGTAGTAAGGGTAATAATAGTAGGTATGTATGGTATATGCCTTGACATAAAGACACAGTTAAAGTGAGACATATATATAACAGATATTATATGCTACGGCTACCTACCTATAAATAACTATAATCATTTCAAAATAGCATCTCTTATAGCCTTATAGAATAATATCTGTTGTTTATAATTTCTTAATACGATTGGATTCGTATAAAAAGATTTATTCCTACTGTGTGCATGTGTATGGGGATATGCCAAGGAAGTTAACAGAAGCAAGCAATTCTTGAAAGCAGCCTGTATTGAATGAACGGTTGGAGTAAGGCAGAGGTCGCACGAATACCTACCTATGCTTTTCATTTTATTAGGTTAGGTTAGGTTCCTCGAAACCCAGTTGCATACGGCCCTGTGTATAATGACGGCGGGAGT
>JABASI010004932.1:0-13158 GCA_019776505.1 Tomocerus nigrus | reverse complement strand
TGGGACATTGGTGGGTATTATCGTCGGCTTTTCTGGCTCGACTGGACACGAAGATTTGGTAACAACCTATAAAAAGTAAAACCAGCAACAATGAATGAACAATCCCAAAATCTGAGACCGTGAAAACTGAAGTCTAAAATTGAACAATGACAAATTATTTGGTCAGATTACTTTAACTGCGAAGCACTTAGGTTTATTGTCCATCATGTTAACAACAACCAAGACCCTGTTTGGCAAACACCCGACAACTTTGTACTTTTTAAGTTCCTTTATGTTTGAAGATTCCAGCAAAGAGGTTGAACTACCTTTAGGATCAGAGGAAGACTCCAATTCGACAAAACTCTGTAAAAAAGGTAATTCCCAGAGCTGGGTTTAGTTGTTCAAAGCACTCATTAATAAATTATATGCGTTAAGCTACCAAATATAAATATTAATTATAACAAATGTGATATAGGTATGTACATCTTTTGAAGGGAGAAATACATTATCATGTATTTCATTGGAACCAACGTCAGAGGTAAGGTGTTCGGCATGAATTGCTTCAGCTCTCATTAAATATTTGTCTAGTTTACTTCGTACAAGCGCTCGGCGCTTTTGATCTGTGTCAGCTAAAATATGGAAATTTATGGATTCATATAACTAATACGGCTCATTATTAGGTGCAAAAAGCTACGAACATTAGTGCATGTAAATATCACCATACATCATATGCAATATGCATGTAAATACCTTTAAGTGATATGTTACAACACTTCATGTGAACTTAATACGCAAAATATTGGAAAAGAGTAGTCTACTAACTTTGCGCCCCAGCTAAGAGAATTCCGATTCCTTCTTTATAAGCGGCAAATGCGTAAGCATAGTCAGAATTGGATTCGTGATGCTGCGCTACAGCGAAGTGCCCTGCTGCTTCACAAATGTACGATGCAGTCAAGGAGTCCGCAAAAAGCTTTTCTTCTGAATGCTTCTTCTGTTGTAGTTTTTTTGGAAAAATAGGAAGAAAATCAAAAAACCCAAAACCATTTGATTTTTTCTGTCTGGTTAAACAGCCTGTACTAGACCCTTCTGCTTTGGTTTTACTAAATGGAAGAGCATTTAAAGACGAACAGGATGCTGAGTTTGAAACTAGGGATAAATTTCCGGGAGAATTCTTGGAATCAATTGCCCCCGATTCATTTTGCAACGATGTGTGTAGATCTTCCGTCAAACTAGGACTAAACGTTATCCCACCATTATTAGAGGTTTGGTCAATTCTGTGAATACATATCAATAACCAAGTGAGTTTCAATTTTACCCTGTCTAATTCATAGGTTGAATAGTGATTTCGATATTTTCAGCCTACTTCTTTCCTAATGAAGTAGATGAAGTAAATTTAGACGTTAATACATAATCTGAAGAAGATGAAGGCAACATTGGGTTCACGAAAGTATCACTTGAAATACTTAAAAGACTCCCACTGATAATGGAATCAGAATCCGTTAAAGTTGGCGTATCGGGTGAACTGCTTACGGCGGAGTTCCCTGAGACATGATCTACTGGTCCTTGGTCCATATCATTTGAAGTTTTGTTTGTTTTCTCCCACACTCTGACAATGTATAATATTCATATTATTAACATAAATTCCTTTAATCTCGTCAATCATTTTAAAATGTACATGTTTTCAGCTATAGGTAATTCCTTAGTCATGTGCATGATTGTATGCAGTATAGTCTAGGTATGTATCTTATATTCATTTATGATTTTTTTAAAAATAGTATCTCATTTATAGAAAGTATTCTTGCAACAAAAGAAAATTACTCACCGTTCGGGAATAAGGCAATCATCATTCAACTTTTCAAGGCTGTCTGCTTTGGTAAGATTAGCTGCGTCGTCACATAAATCTCCTATTTGGTATCCAGACTGTAAAGGATTTAAATCGCTATAAGTTGTGTAATTCAACTGACGAGTTTTATGGTAGAAAATGATATTTATATGCCCACCATACTCATTGACAGATAAATAAATAGTTTTGGATGTTTATAGCATGTTAGGACAACTCAGAGAAAACTATGACATAGTTACACTTACACTATTTGTCTTGAATATGCATATCACAAAGGATACAGACAAAATTACTTATACGCGACTAATTTACGTTAGTTTAAAGAGCATACACCGTTTCCTTCTATTGGAGTGTCTGGAGTAAGTATAAATTGAGACTTGAGGACTATAATTGTATATAATGTTTAAAATAGGAAAAGAGTACTTACTTCAAAAAATTTGACAAAAACTTTGCTAGTATAAAGTTGTGGATGCGTCGCTGAAAAATTTAACAAAGATAGAGCTGATTGTTGCCTTTCTTCAATGACATCGTCATTAAATCGCCCGAATACTTTTGATTTGGGAAATTTAGGAAATTCTCCAGACAAGTACAACTGTTTATGTATTAAACTTAGTTCATGGTAAAGCTTTTTAAAATCATTAAATCGTTTCCATACAGTCAATTTAGTTGCGCCTTCAGGATACGGCTTTGGAAAAACCTGCTGAGACAAATAGTTTTGTGTAAAATCACAATCATTATAATATTATTAATGTATTTAGATTTACACGCTAATAATATAATATGACTACGACTGTGTATGGATGACTTACAGTGGATACCACTCTGTAAACCGTAAATCCCTTTTTATGACGCACCGGTTGTGAAACATCAAAATTATGAACCCAATTATTTTTTTCGGTGAATCGTTTGCTACTCATAGCCATTTCAGCAGCCTTCTCAATCTGTGTCAAATAATAATATAAATAAGAGTGATGATTATTGATGATTATGATGATGATAGGTTATTTCTTATTATAAGCCTGCAATGTACATATTTATCATAATAATATTATAACACACGTTTATTTGCTTACAATAATAGTATTATAAACACTACCACTAGACTCTCTAGATTACGGTAAACTGGTAAACTGTATATAGGTCAACCAGCATTCAGATTTTTGAGTATAATCATTACCTTGTCCACAACTGTTTCTCTCTCTCCCACACACTCTCCGTTGCTGATTTTTTCACCGGACCGGAATACAGATTATACCCTACTGGTGACGGTGTTGATGTATTTCAACTGCAAAAACAAAAACCACTATCTTATTTATGAGTTATCTATCTGGCTGGATTGTCTTGTTATTGTGACCCTTTACTACATTTTGACATAGCAGTTAAAATAAACTGTGCTCCATCCAATCAAATAAAATTACTGCTACACTAACCACAGTTCACAGTATACACAAAATGCCATTTCGGCTTTTATTGTCATTATAGTTGATAGTTTTTGTTTATTGACATTTTTAACAGCCGAAATGTTTTCTTGAAACAAACTACGTGTCATCAATTTACGCGGCTAGCTAGAATTGCTTCTTTGGCTTTGTAGCAAACTATAGCCCACAGACTGGCATCTGCATTGCTCCCGTCCCGACGATTATCCCGATGCGATTCCAGTCTCTAATAATAAGATAAAATAAATAGACACTTTCATATTATGTCCTACATAATAATATACTTCTAGTATGTTACCTGGAATTCCAGACGGATTCCGGGATTTCATACTAACGATAGGATAATTCCTCTTGAGTTGATTGTTCCTCAGATTGTGATAAAGCATCTATAGGTCTCTTAAGAAAACATGTAAAATATTGCTTTATTATCAGATGCATGCACAAGGGTTACAGACTCCTGAGTAAATTCTCTACACTTCTCTACAGATTTTTGTGCTATAAGCGTTTCTATTTTCTTCTAAATGTTAGAACTTTGAAAAATGATCAAAATAATCATTTGGGATGTAAATGATAGTACAAGTAATAGATATCAAAAATGGGAATTATTGCAAGTATGTTCCTAGGAATGCCTGAAATTGGATTCGATACTCTTCTGATAGTTCCGATGCCTTAGAGGTGACGAAAACAAGTCTGTGTCTGTACCATAATAAGTAGGTACCATCATTCGGAACCTTATGCCATTGCCAAGATAGTGACAAATGACAAATCTCATGATAGGACATGTCTTCCAAATCCTAAGAACGGAAGAGCAACTGGGTTTTATTCCCTTTCAGCTGGGGGGGGGGGGGGATTCCGTGAGATGAGAGTTTGTCCATTACATCCAAATAATAGTTAAAAAACTTCGTGTCAAGTCAATTAACAATAGGTCGACTTTAACAATAATTTCCTTGAAAAAGGAGATGACTGTTCAGAGTAGATGCTGTGAGCTGTGAAGATGAATTCAGAACAACATTTCTGTCGTTCCTAAACTTAGATATTTACCAGATTGTAGAAAAGTGCAGCATTATTATACCTCTTCAGTTAGATTACTTGGCATAAGTGTTTGAACGATCATTTGCTGAAGGCATTGGCATGTAATTACGTAGTGAAATCATGTCAAGATCTCTAATCAAGATGTAAAGGAACTTGTAAGAAAAAAGCTGCTCCCTATTCTAGGACAGACAATGTGTATTTATTTTATATGAATTATCACCACATAATGCACAATAAAATAATGCATTTTTAAACCTACATTACATATTTATACTAATTACGTGCGCATAATAAAATACGTTCCTTTAAATAAACAAATCATAGTATTTGGTCAGGTAACAACTTCACAAGTACAAACATAATTCACTTTTACAATTTAAATTAGAATAATACTCTTAATCCATAGAGGTATGAAATACCGATAACGATAGGTAGTAGGTACAATAAAATATTACATTTATAACCATGTATCATAATATACTTTTACTTAAATGGACAGTCCACAGCACACTCCACACCCAATGGAACCTCTCTAGGTCCCATCCTAACCTATTTCTACCATTGTGACAGCAACTGTTTCTTTTTTCATAGCATTGCTAATTTGTAATCCATCAATTGAGCAAACTTCCAGGGAATTTTGCCACAATTTTTGCTGAAGTGAAGGGTCAAAGGCCATTTGAGGCTGTTTTAAAGATTTGCAGTTGGAAAGGAAAAGTCCACCTTGATTTTCGATTTCAGGAGACAACGCAGCATACACAATTCCGTCTGCTCCTTGTTCAGGAGACTGTTTCAAAAATTATATCATGAATAATCATGCTTTATAGTCATACATATATCAGTCATTTTCTCTAATGTAATTAATAATTTATTACTTTCATGAAAAGACGACATAAATTCTTTACAAAGGACACTTTGCAGATCCCCATATGTTGATAAAGCTCCGTCTCTACTACTCCAGGGTCCACCGAAAAAGAATGCACTTTGACATCTTGAGCTTGTAATCGCATATCCAAATAATTGCTCGATAAAACTTGCATGAGTTTACTGTTAGCGTAAGCTTTATAGGTTGAGTAATGATCCCTGGTGAAATGAAATTTACTTTAAGATCCCAATTCCTACATTATGTATATGAACATGGACACTGCACACATGAAACATGTGTTATACAATACTATTACTTATAAGTATCACAGTAGTATTAAGCATTTATTTCTTACTTCATCTGTAAATCCGCAAAACATACATTTCCGCAGTGCATAGCGTAGGATGTGACATTGACAATTCGACCAAACTTATCATTAGAAGCTGAACTAGACAAACGAGGAAGTAGAAGCATTGTTAATAGAAAGTGGCCTAAATAGTTCACTTGAAATTGAGATTCGAAACCATCCATTGTTAAGAGGAACGGGGAAAACATAATCCCTGCTGAAATATACAAATATAATAAAGGCACCGATTAGTCCACAATATATTCGTTTTCAGATTTTAATGTATATGAACCTAAGCTAATTAAAAAGTATGCTTTATCAACATCATTGGCGTAAAACAAGTAGTACTACAGGTCGGAGGTACATAAAACTCCATGAAGCAAAGGATATTATTGGTCATTGACATTGGTATTCTATTCTATGTTATCTTGCTCTGCTATCCTTTTGTCTTATTTAAAGGAATTGATTTCGTCTTTTGTTAGTAAAAATGCCAAGTATCATCTTTAACCACCTACCACAATTTACTGTGTCAGACACAATTGTCAATGTTAAATGCTCTATAAGTAGGTAGGTACCTCTACAGTATTTTTCAGAACAAAAAAAGAATAATAAATTACCATTATTTATTAATATGTTGACTGAAACTTTTCGCAGAAGAATTTTTTTTGCAAACTCATGAACAGAATCTAAAGAACTGAGGTCTAAATGTAAGCACTCTGCTTTTCCCGTGTCGATCCCTGAAGCACGAAGCTGCATGACCACATCGTCCCCTGCCAATACATTTCTGCAACCTACAAAACACAGAAAATAATCGGGTTTAACGAAATCAAATCCAAGCTAAACTTATCTTAAAAACTATCAGTCGATCGAAGTAAAATGCAAGCATCCAGCATCGATAGGCAAGCAAACATAAATCAAACTTTAGTTAGTGGGATTATGGGGGTCCTGGGAGTGTGTGTCATAGCCATATAATAAATTAAACTTGCTAATACTTCTAAATCAGCTAAGAATACTTTCATTTTATTCCATATGAAAAATTTAATGGACAATGATTCATAATGTCCGATGCAAAGGATCTGCTGAAGGTGATGCTACTTATATAGAGTATAACATATGGAACATTAATAATCATATGAGATCATTTTGTTACCACTTCCTTGAAAACTCATCGAAAAGCTCATGATATTGATAAACAGTTGTATGATTGCTTTCTTCTTACGTTATTGTGATGTTATTGTGGTATTGAATGATATGAATGTATATAAACCTTTATTAAGCGAAATAATTCCTGCCTAGTGCTCCCGATAGTACCACTATTCTTGAAACTAGTGTGCTTAAAAATAACATGTAAATAGTACAACATTCTCCATGTACGTTCCATTTCATATTTTTACGCTAAATAGCTTACCCAAATCTTTTTCACACCTTTCCAAGCAAATTGGACTTTCTCCACTTTCACTCTGTCCCTGTAAGTGAACCGAGTGAAAGTTTAATTTCCTTGAAAAGATGTGAGAAAAATTGGGTAGGATATTGTATGAAATAGAATATACATGATGAAAGTTGTACTACAAGTTACTTTTTATAATACGCACACATAACTATGGATCTTTTATCTATAGCTATATGAGTACGTATATGCATTCTTTCAAAATCACAAAAATAACTCATATACCAACCAACTAAAACGTGCATATCAGCCGTTAAAAGCCTTTTTAAAATTGCTTCTCCAATGCCCTTTGTAGCTCCAGTTATGACAGCGACGTCTCGAGCGCGTTTAGGAATTTCTGTGCACAACATTTTATAGTTTATGTTAAAGTATGACAAGTAAAGTAAAAATGTTTGAAAACAGCAAAACACAGAGTTCTAATTAAAAAATTATTATAGTTATGTATACAATATTAATTGACGGATCTTACTATCATCAGCAAAAGTTATATGAGGTTTAAATCGATTTCTTATGGACTGTAATAATATTCCCCGTGTCACTACATCCAAAAAGTACCATATTTTTCTGAGTACCCACAAAAATCTGACACCAATGTTTTCAGAATTTTCTTTAGCCTTAGCTTTATTAATCTGAATCTGTACACTGATTGGGGCACCACTAGCCACATTAATAAAGTTTTTCTCTGCCATGCTATAAGAATGAATACAACTAACTTAGATTGGTTTGACTCTTGATGTCCACGTCAAGTTACAGAAATATCGTAAGAAACAAAATGTAATGCAGATCGTAGCAAAATTCATTAACCAGGTCAATAAATTAACGTAGAGATAGAATAACTTATTCAAGGACTTTAGTATTTATTATTTAGATGGTAAAGTTACTTTTCCCCCTTTCATTTCACATAGAAGCGGGCACAGTTCTTAGAATATTACTGCTTGTTTAGTGGAAATGGTCGTAAATCGAGATATTTCATAGTAAAACAGCAAAGGAGCATCGGTAAAAGTCGCCAACATAGTAAATATGGCACAGTGATATCTGTTTACTATGTGTATGGCTATATGGAACACTGTCATTATGGTCTGTCTGTATTGCTCCCTAAAATACCCAATGCTTTGGTTTCAAACTTTAAACGTTCATTTCATTACAGAAACTCTATATTCTTATACTGTCTGTGTCTGAGGTATGAATTTTAGAAAACAAAACGAGCTGAGAACCAACCAGGCAATTGGCAATTACCAACCTATCAATACCTATCCTAATGATGCTTCGGAAAACTTCGGAGGTTTAAACTCTTGATTGTTACTTTTCAATATTTCATGGTGAATTCAAATGGGATATACTAACTCTATGTCCACAGTCTACACGTATGTGGCATAATATGACACAATTTAACACGAGAACGGCAAGAACAGTACATACTAAGTAATGAATGAAAAATAGCAAAAACCTATACTAATACATCATTTCTAGGTTAATTTCTTCCAAGGGTACCTAAACACACGCGTTTCAGAAGTCCTGTCCTAGGTAGACAATGGTTATTAACGACACCCACAACCCACAACAGACCAATAATTAATTACCCTTAATAATAGGGCTATAACATTTTTAATTACCTATACCTGATAATGCAATGAAAGCCCACGATGCTTGATATAGTGTTTTGGTCAGTATTTGTGAGATCGTACTATTTGAATAGATTATTGTGTTCTGGTTTCTAGAAATCGATATTTCTGGGAAGGAATTTCTTTACTAAATACATAATCTAAAAACATTTGCCTGATTCCCGATTTGAGAAAATTGATTATAAATACAGTTTTTTTATTACTACTATACTATTGTATTCGTTTTTGGATCTCTAATCTCTACTCTACTACACGGATGGGTTCTCAAAGTTGTAGAAAATTAGGTTTCGAGGTAAGATTACATACAACTTGCAACAAGCCGTACGTACTAATTTTGATTGGTAGTTTGACCGACAGAAATTGCAGGAATATGGATGTTTAACATATCAGGATGTGCATCATTATTTTCATTATGGTATATCTGTAGTGACGCTTTCGCTGTGGCATTGACATTGGATGTATTTTCAATACAATTAGGGGTTTTTGGAGCTAGTGAAGCAAGACATTTATTTGCAACTTAATAATTCAAATCTACAAGGAAGATGAATGGACTAGGATTCTGTGGTTCTATCTCTATACAGATAGATAAAATGACAGTCAATGACTAACTGTGGGTCTGGGTGGAGAACAATCAGACGCCAGTGCAGTACTTATACGTGTACCTATGTAATAACTACAGATATAGGTACCTAATAGAAAAAATGATCTTACGATTATGATAATCGATTCCCTCAAAATTATTCTCAAGCTGTGCCAAGGCTTATTTATGTGTGAAAGATTATATCTTGTAGTAATTGTAAATGCAAGTACATTAGTATGTAGGGTAGTTAGTATTATTTGCACTAGCACGTAAACTTACCGTTTATTCTTTGACTTTACAAGACAAGCAGAACGGTAGCAGTACCAGTTGCATCATCAAATGATTGAGATTCTATGTCGTTAGCGTAAAACGTACGTGGTGCCCTAAAAGTATTCGAGACGGTTGACAAAATGATAAACAAAAAATGAGTATGCACAAATAAATAAAAATACAAAAACTGTCGAAAAAGATATTTCCATTTGAAAAGTGTATGTATGAATCTGTATTCTTTCCCACGGGCCACGAAGGCAAGTGTTCAGCAAATGCACATACGTCCGCGATATATTTTAGTGTAGTATTTTTAATTTACTGTTTCCAGCAATACACATTTTCTGACAAGTTACTGTTACTTACTACTGCACACTGCAGCAAAATCAAATAAATACGATAGGAATAGCAATAGCGAAATATCCATTAAAATGGTCATTTGCTATATGATTTGCAAGTAGGTAGTCCCATGCGCCAGAAACGCCTTGTAGTGGAATTTTCATCAGAAGAGTATATTGAACATTTACGTACGGTTAGACTGCAGAGTATAAGTTATTGTATTTCGATATGTGGGACATTGAGAGGCATATTATTGTAGGTACCAGGCAATATCTATCAATCTATATACATATATGTATCAATATCTATCGACCGAAACAATGGAAAAAAATAACGGGTAAAAATAATATGACAATATGAGTTTTACAGGTAAAGTTATGATGCCAAGCATATGCATGCGAAATAAAATTTATCTCGTCGCGTCCTTGTGTTGACAATTACTTATTTATTATCGACTCAGGTGGATGGGTTAGCAGGCAAAGGAAAATTGGTAGTTTTGGATTTTATGTTCTTATTTTTGGAGACTCAAATAATTGGAATTTCCTATTGGTATTTTCAAAATCCATATTAGTATTTATATTTACTGTTCAATCAAAATACATATTTATCTTTTAATCTTGGATAGTAATGCACCAATAAAACACCGTAGGTATCTGTATACCAGGAAATAATATGTTCATGAAAAGTTTGTCGTTTAAAAACACTGGTGTAACTCTAACGTATTACAGTAGCATATTATGTACATTTTTCATTGAAGCTATAAGTAGCTTTTTATGTAACGCAAAACGCAGTGTTTCATAAGGTTTACTTCCTAAGGAATATCAGAGAGCCTAGAAATACAACTCGGTGAAGTGAGAGATATAAAATAGAAAATTTTAAAAACACAGAAAGGCTGTAGCTATGCTATGTGCCCTATGGGTTTACCTTTATTATTTACTTGTCTATGATACACGGAGCAGGGCATGCAAGAATAATAAATAGGGCTTGATTGAGAAGATGGGCCACATTTAAAAATTTATAACAAAGGACTTACCGTTTTACTCAACTCCTCCTTAATCATGTATTAAGTATAGGTAATCACATTAATGTACTGTACAAATGCCTATAGGTATTAGGTATTATTATAGCTCCCCAATATCCTAACTTGCTAGCATAAGAAAAACTCCAGTCAACTCCAGTGAGCTATGGCCTAAATTCTATCGCTTATTTGATATTGTTACCCATTTTGGTCATTAACAGACAGTAAAATATGCATAGGTACTACCGTTCTACAGGGAAGTGCGAAAGTTACTTGTCAAACGACATGTAAGTTTCGTCATCTAAAACACGCTTTCCTTGTCCTTTTGAGTCTCATTAGACTTTCACTTCCCTGTCACTTTTACCCGAGTTTTAGCAAAGTATTGGTGTGCTATTTAGACGTGAAAAAATGAAATGTCATTGACATAGGTGTAAGGTGCATGATGATCGACTTTAGTATATCCCTGTACGCATCGTAATCACCTATACCTATATATGGACAACAAAGTTATATTATACCTCTAATTGGCTCTACATATTGTCTGCACTTATGTATAGTGCATACTGGGAGTGGAAGGCTCCATATGAGACGACGAAGTTTTGGCGTATTGAAAGAATGTTAATTTTTAGTCAATTTTGACGGAACTTTGGGCAGAATGTGGACTTTCAAGGCAATTCATATAACTATCTACATACTGCAACCATCTTCAAAATGGCCAATTAAAATTATGAATGAACTAAAGAGACAAATAGTCACCCACAAATATATTTGTAAAAATACGGCGACTAAAAGTCCGGAAAATGTCGAAAATCTGAGTTTATTTGATCTATAAACCTATAGCTATAGGTACGAATGTTGAAGGTTTGTCGGCTTCACCCCATTGAAGCTGCAAGTTTCAACCTCCGTTTAGGAACTGGATACCATAAATCGCTAACCTTGGCGTTCGGGACATAGAATAGACATTGACATTTAACTGCACTACGTAATATGTATGACAAAGTGACTGCTATTGTTGCAAAGAGGGCATTCAGGTAAAGATTCAGTTCATGTTTACGGAGGAAAGAATCCTAACTCCAAAAATCCTGTTTTAAGTAATCGAACTAAAATAATAGTCAGTATGAGTTTGTGTGATCATTGTCAGTCATGACGGCCTTGAGTCAAGTCATAGTCATGGCATATTATCTGTATATGTACAAAAACGGAGGCACCGGCTTCACCGCGGCAGTCTATAGTGTCCAAATTCTAAATCGACTTTTGAGAGAGAGAGAGAGAGAGAGAGGGAGGGAGTGCATGTACATATAGTTCTTTGCGCACGTTAATTTGTTTAACATCCTTCCAGATACGAACGACTGTATGTGGTAGTAATTATACTTAAGGTACTTGGGGAGGACTCAATAAAATGTAGCCAAGAGATTTGTTATGGTTGCAAAATTCGATTGAGAAGCCGTTGTTATTCATCCAGGGTGGGGTGAAGGCCATAACGGAATGTTTTCGATGAAACGAAGGGAAGGTTGTGCTCGTTGGCATCAACATTGGCATAGTTAGTGCAGATATAGAAAGTAGTTTTTTTTATCGAACTGGCGGTCGTCGAGAGAGAGAGAGGTCGTCTGCGTATAGTTGACATTGTTGATTGTTTTGTTTTGACGGCAGCCGAGGTCGCAATTATTGAGTTTTTCGATAAGCTGATCGGTGTACATAGAATAGAAGTAAGCAAAGATGACAAGGAGCGAACTGGGAAGGGGTCGGACAGTCGGAGCCAGTCGGAGAGAAGTAATATTGTCCGGTTGTCCCAAAGGGTTGGTGTTGATCTATTAGTGAAAAAGGCGGATGATGACGCTGGGTGCTCTTTGAGCCTTGGGATGAGGAGGGTTATTGAGTCTGGCTATGTGGGACAAATGCTTTGGTAGCGTCTGGTAAGTAACAGTATAAGATCGGAGTTTTTGTGGTTGGTTATTATTATTATTGTATATTATTTAAAGAAATACATCTCATGCTGAATGCTGCATATTTTTGTACATGAATTTGTATGATTATAATTATAGGGTTTTGCTCTCTGTGTAAGCTTCAACCAAATATGTACTTATCATATCATTGCTATCATACATCATCAAGTATTATTAGAATTTCGTCTTTCCAACGAGAGTCTAGCCAATTTGCTGTGTCTTTTCTAGTTAGATTATTAGCTTCCAAACAAACTAATCCGTACAAACTAATAAATATCCTTATCCGTAGCTTACCTTGTGGACAATATTATTATTGTTGTTAGTATTGCTTGCTTCAGGGCTCAAGGTCGTCGGACGTACATTTATAATATACTTATAGTAATTTAGACTGTTTAATTTTTACATTTATTAAAGATTTACATCAAGCTTTACTACACTGTAAAA
>JABASI010004931.1:0-13161 GCA_019776505.1 Tomocerus nigrus | reverse complement strand
TTGAGATACCTTTAAATACAAACCACCACCATCATTTCTACATTACTATTCAGGACAGGAACTAGGAACTTCACTTTTTTTAGTGGTCAGATAACATCTTAAAGGATATAAATACCTGACAACTATACTAAAATACGTGCACATATTTTTTGTGTTAGAAAACAACAACATTACGGCACAAACAAGAGCTATTACTAAATGCATTATGTATATAGCTACTAGAAAGAAGGGAGACTACGATACTATTTAAGGGTGACTCCAAATGGGCATTGTGAGATTGTCAAACCTTACGTTATACATTGTACAATATCAGAGCCCAAAAGTAATTGTTTTGAGGCGGAAGGCAACTTCAAAGTTAAAGGGAAATCTTTAAAGCTGTCAGCAACTGCCTTCCGACTCAAGACAATTACTTTTGGCCTTCGGGTGCCCTAGATAATATAAAATCCGATTTTTGGGGAAAGTTTGATAGCGTTTGGTGAAAAATTGTGATTGTGACCTGTGTGTAAGGTTTCTGCTGTAATACATTGGGTTGAGTAATCTCACAATGCCCATTGAAATTGAGAGTCACCCTTAAAGATATGGTGGTAGTACATAATAACCGTGTGTTTAGAAGATTAGATTTACATTCCAACAGAGCCAAAGAGGGCTATTATTTACAGAGACAAGAGGTAGTTAGTTATTAACTACGTTGTAAATGATTTCATTGCTAGGAGTCATATTTCCTTTGAGTTTCCGTTACTTTGTGGATCAGGCAATTATCTATTCAATTATTCAGTTTAGGCACTCACAATCACTCAATCCATGTAATTTAATCACATGTATCTAGTTGTATGTGGAACACCCTCGGGAATACAGAGAGCTACAATTGATAGTAATAGAAGACTATTTAGTGAACAGAGTGGTCTTCCGGGAAAAAGAAACGGCTGTTCCCGGAGACCTCAAAATGAATGCCCATCATATAACTCTATATCCAGTTAGATTACAGTGGACGTTGTGCATTGTATTCCTGCTCTAGTGGCCATCTAATAGGATTCATTCTTAAAATATTGATTTCAGACTAGGCATTAGTCAATCTGTTCCGTGAAACAGAAGCAGTCAGTGTTCCAAATGGGAAATCTGGCAATTGGAAAATGAATCTTTTAATGCCTTTGTTTTTCATTGAGCTTCAATTTGTAACAACTCCTGGCCATAAAGATTTTGTACCTACTCACTTACGTCATCAATAAGTGTCTGCAGATTCATAAAGGTCATAATTCGACTTTGGACTAAACTCTCCTGTTCCTATGGCCATGCAATTTAGAATCGGAAGAAGAATGAAGAGACGTGAAAAGGAGCACTTAAACTTTTCACGAACATTCTGCCTGTTTAACAGGAGAGAATTTCGATGGTCTGGCTCAAAGTTGTTGCTCAACTTATGGTTCATGCATAAAAAATGACACTATGACTAAATCAGGAGAATCAGGCCGTGTTACGTTGTTGGTTCACGATAGGAGTCTAAAGTTAAGCCAAGCTGCGGCAAGACAACATCTTCGTATAATATTACTGGAAGCTCGTCCCATATAATTCTACTACACATACAGGATCATATCTTTCTTCATACTACATAAATGTTACACTTAAGAAATGTGTTTGAGGTATACGTATATCAAAGAGCACTCGAATTCTTTTTGTCTTCCGCTCTTACTTTACTTTACTTTTACTTGTCTTTGACTGCAGTGCACCGCAGAGAGAGATTTTGGATTGGAAAGAGCAACTTCTCACAAAGAGCCAAAAAGCCCAAGAAATATCAACTGAAGATGACAATGTTGGCTATGAATTGAAATATTATTCTCACTGAAAATGACAATCTTCGCTTTCGTCTCAATCTTTGCATTTTGATTCCCAAACCTGAACATCAGAGACGAAGACTCAATCCCTGGATCTCGCATACTTTTATATATTTTTTTAGACCGTGCGCTATTTGGTAAAAATGGCACGAATGTTCCTTGGCTTACACTCACGACATATTTTATGCCATTTATATCAATGAAGATACCCGCCGCGGATAAATATACGCCACAGAGATACATACCTACCGTTACATTCAGATCTTGCACGTATCCACAAAAATATTGTGTGGAAAGTACTTTGAATTTCGATTGATCTTTCTATAAACTAATAAAACTATCACTTCATGACTTTTATACTGTTTCCCTTATATTATGTAATACTATTTCACAACCTACGTTATTCAACTCAAATTTTTTATACATGAGCACTTAGGGAACTAACATGAAAGTCTAACGCACATAACGATATAATAAATTACGGACCATATACTAAAACCAACTCTATAAGGGAAGGTACACCAATTGTTACAAATTTAGTTTCGAAATGAAATGCTACCTAGTACACTTTTTAATTTTGGAACTGAGCTGCTGAGGAACCAACGAATAAGCTGAGGCATCAGGCATCTGAAAATATTTTCCTTTGTGCTTTTGAGTGACTATGTTAATAGTTGTCCTATTATTCCATTTATACCTCAAAAATCAATTCTTTTCTAAGATATCTGTTAATAATTTTTGATATAATTACAATTTTATGGTGTTCCATTACAATATTTCTTCAGACTTGGAAATTAGTTATTTTTTGAATATCATTTCCGACGTTTTTGGCACAAGTGGATTTAATTCGGGCATTTAAGTCGAATAATACGGTATTTATACAGATTTCCGCATTTAAAATGACGCAATACATACATAGAGAACTGTGTGTCAGGCTTTAATAACCGCATTGGGGTATCCTCTATACTAAATTCTTATTTCTGCTGGTCATAACGCAGTAATTCCACTCTTGCTCTCCATTAGGAACAGAATAGAAGGAACAGATGATTATGAAGCACTCAATGTGTGTAATGTAACTTTATTCACTCACAGTCACAGATAGTACGTATATATTTGGTATGGTGTTAGAGCAGGAGGAGGTAGAAACGTGTCTCACCGCTCAGTCAGTTAGTTAAAGGAAGGCAAGTGAGGCACGAAACTGCACGGACGGAATTAAGAGAACTAGAGCCGGAGTGCAGTAGAAAATTGCTGTAATATTCTCACCACATGAAAGGATGAGTGCGAGGAATGGGACTCTACTCATCTTCATGTCTGTCAGAGAGCAACGAGAGGATTTTATGGATATTCCCACTCCTTCCACGTTCACCACACAAATGTATATACTTGTAGCAGGGACTAAATAATTTCTCTCCTATCCTTTTCCCGACATATTTGCACTATATTTGTCCAAAGCCGCAGAGATGAAAACTAAAGCCAGCTATGAAATACTACAATAATGTATCTAGTTACTACATAGGTGAATACATCATCGTTAGCATTGACTTTTACTCTCTTCGTTAGCTCATAACGAATAAAGTATTTTTACCAGTGCTGTTGCTTGCTGCTTCAGAAATTCACCTGATTGCGAACTAACCCTACACAATAACAATAATCTAGAACTCCCTCACCTCTTTTTCTGATATTAGCAAGAATGGTAGTGCAAATTAAAACAAGGAGATTCGTTAACTTGTGAGTAGGATTATTTTATGGTCTAATAATAAAGACACAACAACTGATTGTTACCTTCAGCTTCCAATAAATAAGATCAGAATTGAAACAAAACACTAAAATACTCTTGTGTGTACTTATACAAGTTTACCTTGATGTAGTAAAGGTAATAAGCATCTTCTCTTGGATGCAAAATAAGTAGGTAGAAGATACTACAACCTGATTTGAAGCTAAAGAATGTTGACCTGTAGCTTCAACTGTAGCCACAACCACATTTTATTCCTTCTTGTCCTCCACAAAAAATATCTACAGCTAAATTAGAGGCAAACACGTCTGAGTCGAGTCGATTCTAATGCCCTATCTGGGATTTAACTATACACTTGTCCGTTTTTGGATTTTTCTTAATTTTGCTAGACTCTTGTTATTTCAGGCTCTTTTCTCTTGATGCTCAAAAGGGACTGAAGGATTTTATGCACTGCTAAGGTAAATACTTAGCTCCACTTGAAAATCCTCACGTTTCCTTTTCCTTTATTACTATTCTCCTACATCCTACCTTGAATAAGAAACGAAACGAAACTCCCGTCCGTCTCATCTCTGCATGCTTTAATGCTTCGCTACATTTTTCGTTTTTACCTGTGTACTTTCTATATAATTCAGTAAAACACTATGGAGTCGACTATTCATAACCAATCACAACTTACATGTATTTAAAATACAACTCTTCTCCCTCACTCTCTGTACACAAGGAACTAACAAAGGTAGTGTCATGATCTTTTTTACAACAGGAGATCCTAAAAAGATACACTGATGCACAATACACCTGTACTGTGTAGCAGGGAAATGAATGCGTAATGTTTACTGATACTTAGAAACTATCTAACTAGTTTAGATATTAGATACGCAGATGGAAATGTTATGTTGAGCAGGGATTGAAGGAGTGAGACTGCAGACAGACTCACTTTTATTTAGTCCCAGCAACAACCATGCATTCCGTAATAGTAAGACAAAACAAGCCTTTTGCTAGTTTCATCTTCATCCCCTTATAATATTTCCCTGAGGCAATGCTAATGAATGGCACTTGAAATGGAAGAATTCCGTTTACATATACACAAAACGGCTGGAAGCTGGAACTCTACTTCATTCAACTGTTTTCGTTCAAGGATAAAGATCCCTGTGACTCTCACTTGTCGCTCCATGTATCCATTTAACTGCTGAGTTGATGAGTAGCTCAAATAAACGCACGTTTTTCTCACCCAGCCAGATAAATTGACATCCTCTTTTTAAGGTTGGTATGGCTTAGTTCAGCTGTGTGTGTTTTCCTCCCTCTCTCCACCAGATTCTAAATAACTTGATCCGTGATGGATGAAAATGGGAACAGTTATTTGACATCGATAGATAAACTCAAAAGGTTCTAAAATTTTCAAAATTTTCATATGAAACTCTGTCAGACGTTTTTAATCTCAGAGTCAGAAATCGATGTCAGAGGCTTTCCATGTCTTTTTATTTGAGTCACACAAAAAGGTGCCACACGTTTTTCTGCCTTTCAGATGGAAATTTTGAACATTTGCACACCAATCCTCCTGCAAAGTTTATCTGTCGATGTCAATCAACTTTTCCCATTACATTTTCATTTTCGTCCATTACAAATCGAGTTACCTATTTCGTATATGGTGGAAAGGAAAAAGACGCCCAGCTGGACTAAGTCACACTAACCTTAGCTGTTTAAGTTTAGCTATGTAAATTGGTAAAAATTCGGCATCAAACGTGTACTGGGCAGCTAAAGATTATATTTATGCGCATTTTCTGGAAGAGCATAAAAAAGCTATTATTATAATGTACTATTAGTATTACAGATTACAGACAGAGTTTGAATTTTGAATGCTATCGTTATTATGCATCGATACAAATAGTGGGAATCATGCTACATCAGTTATGAAACCGCAAAAATAACATGTGAGCGAGCAACTTGAATATTTCTTGTGATCCATCTATTGCATGTTTTTCCTCAAATTGCATAGCTCTTCACAATCACGTAATCCTTTAACTACTGCACTCAAATTATGCATACGTATTAAAGATAAGTAAAAAATGGGAGTTTCGTGATCTCCTAATTACATGTTTTTCCATTAATTCTGTTTTTCTTACAATTACCAAAAGATTCAATTGCGCTCTGCTCAAATCTCGGCTCAATTATATTATATTTAAATACATGCATCGTGTACAATACATTTGATGCTTATTAAAAGCAGGCACCTCATGTAAGGGAACTTTAGCGTAATTCATGATTCATGATTAGCAGTTTTTGTTTAGACCAGACATAATTAATTACACAAAATGCTCTAAATTAATAATTTGCGTTTATTTATTATCTGCAAATGAGCACTTAGTAATGCGTCATAAAATAGAAAATGAGATACACACAATTATATTTAATAATAATTTCTAGATGGTGAATTCCTACAGTTCTGTTCTATATGTGCCTATAAATAGATTCCGGTATATTAGGTTAATTGCGTTAGCAAACAGATAGATCCAATGAAACTAAATGCTAAGTAAACTAAAGTAAAGAAATTTACGTCTCTACAGCCGAAATGTGGCAATTGCGAGAGAAAAGTGTCTTTGTGGGAGTTTATTAATGTAACACTTGGACGGTAATATTAACGAGAAAATTATGGAGCTGAAAGCAAGTCAAAATTAAATAGATTTGAGTTTGGGGGCCGTCATAGTAGGTTCACATTGCATGCATGGCCTGGTTCGTCAACGATAATGGCATGCAAACAGAGCATTTATTATTTATAAGGTAGTTAGAGTTTAATGTACATCACATGCAGTAGTGGCAACGAAACGAACTCACATCTGTAATTAAATAGCACACCTGTACAGTAAATATACTGCTGGATCAATGGCAATGCTTTGAACAGGTAGGCACGCAGAATAATTTTCACGTATCACATTAAAACGCACTTTGTCAATTACTAGATAGAGCTTCTAAAATCTGTTAGTTGATTATTCTGGCATGGTGTTTTATTGCAGCTGCTCGACTAATTCAGGGAAAGTCAAGTCAAATGATGCTAACAGGCTAAGTTGATATTTTTGCTATTGCTACAGGAAAATTAACCAAGTTGACATCCTTTTTCCTGTTCTCCTCTCTGTTAATGTATACAGGGAGAATAGAAAAAGGGGATAAAACTGCGGCCATTATCGTAGAACAGGACACATTAGCCAAAAATTGGGTGGTGCACTGTTCTTTCTTTTTAGGTGTAAGTATATGTAAATACTCCGCGTTAATTTAATGGGGAAAGTCTGTGTCTCCCGTTGGTTATAAGCTTTAATGTGTTCTAATCTCTTAAGCAATTCCCCTCCACACACATCTGTATATGTGATGTGGTCATGTTCTGTGGTTTCCTTTCTCTAGCCTCTAGCATCGCCTCTTTTCATGTCCTCGTTCTAGTACAACAAAAGCAAACCATAAGTTCTTCTAGGAGTAGGAGGAAACAAAAATGTATTATAGAACTACTCTAGGAGGATATTACTAACAATGAGAAAAAGAAACTACGACAAGTGACGTACCTACCTAAGGAGAGACTCATTTTGCTTACACAGAGCTATTACGTAGTCATATGGCAATATTATTCTAGCCCATAGTCCAAAGGACAGAATATTAGTGAGTCGTTGAGCCTACTGTCAACTCTTCCCTGATGATTACAGAGTGTGTGTCCTGGAAAAAACAGAGCACTCGTCCAGAATACAATGACTTAAGTTACATACTTTATTTAGAGTAGCATAGCTTCTCTATATAGGAATACTCTATTTGTCTGTCTGTCCGTCCACCTGTTTGTACTCCCCTAGACACGGTAACTTTTGAAATGATTGATGCACACTGTTAAAATTTTCTGTGTGTCATTTATAGATCTATTGGACCACTGATTTTCAAAATGGGGTCCGTGGGACAAGGTCAACTGGATCATCCAGAGGTCATCTCGAGAATGCAATGTGATACACAGTTCAAATTTTGTACATGTATTACTATGTTTCAAAAAGATAAAACTATAAGCATGAAAATTAAGTCATTAAGTCAAGGTAAACATGGTCATTCTAAGGTACTGTCAAAAACGGACCGAGACACTTTATTAAAACTTTATGCACATACTACCAGTGTTCAAAGTAACAGGTTTGTACGTAAGGGTCAATAAGCCAATGTCATTGTTACCGCTACTCTATATTATATCCGTTTTACAATGGTTTATTATACTCACTAGTCACTCACTACTAGTGAGTAATGAAATTACGGAACGCATGATATACACCTACACGCAGAGTTTTTATTCTATACCTAAGTATGAATTGTATAGTATTACTTATAGCCATTATAATCCTAGAACATCCAAAGCTCCCTATAAATTCTACTAGGATTCATAATAAAGCTTTAGCAGTTATCCACTTTAATATCCAGCAAAAGTAAATACTAATATAATTTTATGGGCACACGCTTGATAACAACATAATACACATTTTTATATCAGTTGTTATATAAAATGAGAAATTCTTACGCATGTCGTAGTCGTAATTTTTTCATTGCTTCTATACTTTTAGGTATAGTAGCGTATAGATAGTAAGCATTACTATTCAGTAGTATTTTAAAAAGAGGATACACATAGATAAATCTAGAATCCAGGGATGAGCAAATATGACATGACATAAAACAGCCTACTTCTACCATCATAGACTAACGGTTAAATGTTATAGGAGGCTTTTGCTTGGCTTATGATGGAAAACGATAATAATAATACATCTACCATAGAAATAATTTTCGAATATTATAGCCTTGAGTATATAGATATAGGAATCTCGCATTAGTTACATAGTAGAATCCCAGAGAAAAGACTGTCTGTATTCGGGAGGAGTCGTTTCACTTATCTTCTACTGTATTATGTTGAGCAGACAATAGATTTGTGTATAATATGATTACCAATATGGACATAAGTATATGCTTTGTATTCTATGAGCCTATATAGCTAGCTGGGAACGTCTAAAGATAAGCTACTACTACAAATAGAGCGAGAGTGTACAGGTAATAATAGAGAGTAGTAGGAGAGAGGAAGAGCAATATCGAAAATAAAGGGTTGAATGGGAGTGGAATGGAATGGCATGCATGGCAATTCAGTTGGGTGAGTTTGAGACAGATAGGCGAAGAGAAGCAGACGAAGTAAATCAGCAAATAGCTCCAGAAATGGCTGATAGATAAACACAGACACTGCAACTTCACAGAGTATGGGAATCATCGCCCGTGTGGAATTATTTCCTCAGTGCAATTACTGTAAGTAAACTAATTACATTAAAATTCCATTGACTATTCGTATGTTTCGACTGCATCAATACAACTAAATAACTGCTGAGACTTGCGGATTTATATCATTATTTCAAAATATTTGCCTATAATTCATAGAATATAATACGGAAACCCACCTGGATAATCTACATTATGCTATTTAATAAATTATTAAAAAATGTAACAAAATTTAGTAAGTAAGATTATTCATATTCATTAATATTCAATGCACAGCTAGCTACAGCTAAACTAACCTGGCCTTGTCCATACAAACATATTTTGCTATTATTGCTTAAAACTAAAGAAACGCAAACTCCACGCACTCTCGCCAATAATTACAAGATTTGCCTAAATACATAGATGATAATAATTATTTCTGTACACTAATCTTCATTTTATTGTTGAAAAAATTAGAAAATGAAACAATGGTAAACAAGATTCTTATTCAATAATATTCAATATCTAAACTCGTCTTGTCTACGTACAAAAAAACTACAAAAAATTTACTGCAAAACTGAACTCAACGTCCATATTTGAATACAGATCTACTGAACATCTTTCACTATCTTTGCAAGCCAGTAGTGCTGCTAATTCCTGACCGTCTGTACGGCACGAAGTCGCCGGTTCTTCTGAGTCTGTATTTGTAGGTAGTGCTAGAAATGCTGACTTGTGTGTAGTCTGAGCAGAGATAGTTGGATAGGCAGTTAGGCAGGTGCCTACTTAGCTAAATCAGAAAAGGAGCCATGGCCATGAGGAGGGAAGGAAAATCAGAGTCGAGTCAGAAAAACAGAAGAGCAAGATCAACTGTCTGTTCTGTTTCTGTCTCTCCATCTTACTTACACAATTATGTAAACAATACAAATACCTAACTGCATAGAATACAAAGTTCTGTCAAGTGAAGCCAGGCCAAGTGAAGTCAGGCCAAGCTCAATTCTTGCACCCATCATTTACCTACTTGCTCTGCTTAAGAGAGAGACGCAAGGTGACATTAACTCTAAAGAATGGTATCATTAACGATTCTCGGATAATGAAAACACATGTCACAACTGTAAATGGAGCACTAACTAACCAACAACAGAGTATGTGTGTAATATCTCTCTCTATCTCTTGGCCTTACTCTTGTATGTGCCAATAATAAACGTACGTAGGTAGGTAACTTGTTCGTGGCATGAATGAGCATTTATGCCATGTGAATCTGAGAAAAGAGACGATACACACTGAATCTGTAGCGACTATTTAACTAAGGATTCTGCATTATATTCCGCTATTTGGCTCCACTCATCTGCTCCTTCTCGACTATTACCATTCCATACATGTTCCTCCTTTAAATAACAATGGCAGAAATGTGTTTTCCAGCTTATCTTTACTGTTTCCGAAGAACAATCCCCCTACTTTCCTCTTAAAATTCATATGGGCACATATTTCTGACTTTCCGCTTTGAATTTCACAAAGGATGTTCACGTAAATCGAAGACATTCTACTATAGCTATCGTTAGAATAAAAAATATGTCTCCATTGTCTCCACACATACATACTTATGGAAACAATATATTAAAAAACAAATGTATATATATTCCAAACACTTGTATGAACATTCCTCCACTGTTACAATATTCTCATACTCGAACATGTCACATTATCTATATTGGATTCAAAAACATAGTACAATATCAAATATTATTATTTATTTACATGCGTTTGTCTAAGAACATGCAAATCATATAACTTTATTAACTAACTAAAGGTAGTACTTACACGTAAATACCTATCTGAAGTTATTGGTTTCATTTGTTACAAGTGGAGAAAGGAGAATTATGCTATAGTTGAAAATGGTGAGTTGAACTTTGTGTATGAAAACTGAAGCTTTGTGTAAGGCATAAATAATTGAATTATTCAGAACTGGAAAACATTTATATAGTTTTATGTGTTTATATTGATAAAAGAAACATTTTCTATTCATACCCACATTAAAAATCCATTGGGTCTTCGACCACTTACTATTATGTACAACATAATACATATTATATACATTTAGGGAGACTCACAATAGCATGAAATCATTGCTTTTGAATTCTTTGTGCGTACATTGATACTAGAAAGACATAGGATAAGATATTGTTATTTCTATAGCCCCTACTTACACATGATAGTCTACGGAAAGTTGATAGCGATACTATATTATTGCCATTACATTGCATTAGAAGAAGGAGTTGGTTGTTGGTTTGACCTGGTATGCCATTGTACACATATGATGGCTATTGCTAGTTCTTCGGCGTCTTGTCTTCTCAGCCCTATGTATTATGGCATTATGACTATGAGGGCTGATGTGCAGTAGTGAAGGCAAGAAAACTTAATAGTAAAATCGATAAATACAACTAGCATACTAACATGAGACGAGAGAACATTCCCAGAATTATGTTTTGCAGCATTTTTACACAATTCCTCTCCTTCATCCCATCGAACACAAACACAAAGAACAGATACTTTCCTAGATATATATGTACCTTTTCTATAATAACTACACTGTCGAAAGTTGAATGGATGCAACGAGGCTCAGTATCTTTTCATTTCTAGATAAAACAGATGAACAGAGAAATGTATTTACAATTTAAAAAATGCTCAATGCTCTGTACTATCCTAATAGACAACTACTCAAATAAATTTTAATATCTGCCATTGTAAGAAACAGAAATATTATACCCGTGTGCTCTGTACATTGTAGGCACCTGCAACTTATGCCACAATTCAAAACAGAACAGACATAATTCCCACGAGTGAGTGTTACCACTTTTTCACCATGTCATCGCGATTGAATACAGCTATCACATAACAATTCTATTTATCAATAAAAATGAAGTCAAATTGACACGGGAGAAAACAAGAAATAATAGCACAGATATCTGTACTTAAGTTCATGTACTAATTAATGGAATATACATAATGTACATATAATGCCGTTCTGCATGCACTAAAAACAGATTTCCGTCATAGAAGAGATGACAATGGAATTCATGTATAATAAATCCGAACTGTGAACTTATCTGTGAGTCAAACATATAAATTAGGAACATCCTTTAGCCATCAGATCCTTCCTGTCAATAGACAGGTATATATTTAATGTAATAAGTACTTGGTCCGAAAAGGTCCTAGAAATAAAGACACACAGCTACCTAATTAGTTCCCTGTCACTTCCATAATCAAATAGGACGTGTAGCATGGTAGCAAAATGGGTGAAATGGAAAACAGAGTGTAAAAGATAACTCCCTAGTTAATGATATTAAAATGGAAAGATAAAAAGAGATAATACTACTGCTATTCTGTAGTGATGTGTATAAAAGGGATGCATTCACATCACACACAAACAGACTCATTGACAATTTATTCACGTAAGTAGTCCATTAATGCTAATAATAGTTATTTCCATATTATAAAGCCATATAGCACCTTGCTAAAAGAAGACTCCACCGAATATTCGAAAAGAGTAGAGTATTTATCAATTGTTCTTTCATAGCTGTCTGCACGTGTGACTATTCAATCGACAGAACTATATTACTAATTCTAATGGAAAGAGGCACTTAGAAATCAGTACAGGTCACGTACGCCGTCTGTACATACGGTCTCGAATATTCTGTAACTCATTGATAAGCATGAAGATGCATTCCTCTCGTAGCAATAATTCTGTAATGTTTGAGTGTGTTGGCGGCCAACTACAGCTTTAGGAGTTTTATCATAATCCCAACAATTTTGCGCACGCGCGAGCAGAGAAGCACTTTGTGTGGACTGTGGCGCCACATTTATAAAAGCCTTCAGTAAGCTAGATCCATTTGTGTGAGTTTCACTCACATTTTTATTATTGTCATTATTGTTAGATTTTTAAAATGTTGTGACCGCCAAGGGTGCATGGACGGGCGAGTTAACAATAATGCATGGGGGAAGAGACGGAAGAGCGGATGTAGCGGAAGTCCGTCTATACGATACGAGCCATGAATCATGATCTGACTGCAGCAGAATATTTTATTCCCCATTACCTAAGGTATCCGTCCGTGTCATCATCGTATCTGAAAGGACATGTCATATCATGGCGTAGCTGACTAGTAGCATGCAACACTCTCAGAAACCAAGAAACTCTATCTATTTAGTTCCATATCAAACGTTCATGAGTGTTGTCTGCAGTACAAATGCATATAGCACGGAAAAGAGGGGAGCAGTAGAAGAATAATTTCATGATATCATATCATATCATCACATGATGAATATGTCACGCTGCTCCTACTACTAGTATAGCTCGTTACTCTTGCAATT